>JAQGAD010001870.1:0-16470 GCA_034696625.1 Isotomurus palustris | reverse complement strand
ATCAAACAACTCTAGGAATCGCAATTATCTCTGGTTAACAAACTCTTTGATGATTTAAACGGGTCGTTTAGAACTCAACATGTTAACCGTTGTTGAGTTCAATTACACACTTAGCTATTGCGTAAGTGCAATAAAAACAATTGAGGAAAGGATGATTGGGAAATACAATTATATAAATGACCGTGTGTTTACCGAGAGAGAGAGAGAGGGTAAATGACTGATGAAAAGATTGGTATCATGAAATAACATTCATACAGACCTATTAACAACTGACACATGGTTTTAAAGTCACTGTGGACTGGATAAGATCTTGTATGCAATCATATTAAGTGGATGAATGCAGCGTTTATTATTGAAAGGTGTTGATGCGCGAGTAAAGACAAAGAAAGTTAAAATCTAATAATAATGGGAGACTGTGTGAGTCCTCATTATACCATTTGAGTGTATAATAATCATTCTCGCAGGCAGATAGAGATCGGAATGAGCTTGTAGTTAAGTATGAGGAATAATTGGAAGGAATATTGTTTGAGAAAGAGAGAGGTGCTTGTTGCATTTGACCCTTGAAATTAATCGACACTCTAGGACTAATGCTAATAATGCATCGTATGGCTTTGTTCTGTTAATCTTACTCATCCACACCTCGAACCAATGAAGGGATGCGATGCGAATGATATGATACCCACCATCACACGCACCTCTCCGTGTTATAAAACTTTTCAACATTTACACATCTAAGAAGAGGAAGGGAGGAACAACACCTTTTTCATTCTTCCATCGTCATTATTGTATCATCACTCCCATCTCTACTTGTACAATCATCATCGTGATGGTTTCACCATCGACGAGCCTGTTAAACGATGATGATATGTTGATAAATAAATAGATACTTATGAAGAAATGCTTATTGCTCCTTCCAACTTCCAAGTGAATTTAGGATCAAGATTAAGCCGAAGGGAGGAAGGGGAAGAACAAGAAAGCTATTTCTTATTATTTTACACGGTATGTGTGTGTGAGTTCAGGATGGTGGTTTAAAATAGTTGGCTAGTCTTATTAGAAACGATAGCTGAAAATGAGATCGCGATAAAAGGTCTTTTGAAGTATGAAAACGTGGGCTGTTGTTGTGTGTGAGATGGCAATATGAGATTTATATGACAGCATAATGACTGGAGAGTCAGAGCGAAAAATCTATTATCCTGTCTGATTCAACTAAACGCTAATGCACACACATATACACACACATGTATTCATAGGGCTCTCGGATCTTGGAGATAATATGCGGATGGGAAACCAATCATGTCATGTCTTCGATGGCCGAATTCAGTTTACTTTGGAATGAATAGTCAATATTATAGTCGTGATTTGTAAGTGAAGGTAAAGATAATAGTCTTGAATAAAAATGATCTGTAAGTGGATGTTGCACACACATAGGTAGATGATAGCAAGTGATTTGATTTGTTTTCGTCCCTGTGTGTGTGTGGATGAAATAGAATCGATCATCATGATCGTGGTTAGATGATGAAGGGGTGAAAAGGTGGTTGGTGGTAGTGTGAATGTGTGTGATGGTGATGGTGGGTAGGCCTTAGCATTTCTTATGAATATCAGTTTGTGCATGTTTACGATACGGATCTTCGTTTTTGAGTTTTGGTGTGTGAAGCTAAGTAATAATTGTACGCTATTGGCTTACCCAACACTGTATAACACATTCGAGAGAGATTTGGTGATTGTTTAGGGGCAAGTTAGGCGTTCCTTATTTACATATCGTGTAAAAAGTTCATACACATTCCTAATTCGGATTCTAATCATCTTGTGTTTCCACTCGTTAGTAATTTACACAAGGATTTATTGCCTATTTGGTAAGTAATGATTAAGTTTGCAAGAGACCTGAAAGAGCGTTTTTTGATTGCATTTGGAGATAACGAGAGTATAGAATACAATCAACTAATCCTTCACGTCAATACGTAAAGAGTACAACACACACGCAGAATACTTTGTAGGTGTCTTTGCTCAGTTTCTTTATAAGGAAGACTATAATAGATCCTCAAGATTTCAGAATCAGAACTATCTTAGGTACTACTTCTACTATTGGTGTTAAGGGCTACTACGACTAGCTCAATTTGGTTATCTCTTTAGACCAGCATGAGTGAAGAAAGTTATAGTCGCCCGGATTGGGGCAACGCGAGATTTTGTATCCCAATAGGGAAATCCCTTGATAAATAATGCCTCTTCTCAGCTACTCATTCGTATGCTCGACTCGAAGGATTGGGAATTGAGAAAGTTAAGTCATTCATGAAAAGTTGGTTCACCGAAGATACGAGGAACTTGAGTGAAGGACTCAATTATAAAGTCACAACCTCTTGTGGGTCGACTTGACTGGAGTGGCCTTCTGTGATTGAGGGACTTACGGGATTTCGGACACATCGATAAGTACAAGTGTAGTAGTTTTCCTTCCGTCCAGTCCGCTGATGCACATTTACAAAGAACGGGTCATCTTGTACTCGTCTACATGATGTCCAGTGAAGGATACACGTCTCTGTACGGATTGAGTGAGGATCTCCTCAGGACGAAAGTGGATATCAACTGGACTTCGTCTCTAGTCTTTGTCAGAGATGACTTTTCCGTCAGCTTTTTCCTTCAAAGTTGTCAAAGAAAATAATAGGAAGGATCAGCTCCGGAGGAAGGGTTGGTGGTGTGGGTCCGATGATAGTGTGAGAAAAATAGGTGGACTTATTTCGATTCATTTAATTTCATTCACTTACTTAGTTTTCACTTTTACTACAGAGACAAATATCGCTTGGACGAATATCTTCCAGTTCCCATCACCCTTCCTTATATTCATTGTCTCCCACTATTATTATTGTTCTTTTATTATTCAGCCAAACAACATCCACCACATCACCACACACTGATGCTGTGGTGTGCAGATGAATGAATGGGAAGTGTGACTAGAGGAGACAGTCTTTGCCACAAAAAATGAGGAAGAATGAATAAAGGACAAGTCAATGTCTTCTTTTAATGGTGGATTCTTCATCTTGTAGGGTTTTATCCGGTGTCTATCTCCTTGGGACGAACACACAGCCCTATTCATAATAATAAGAGATTCACTTTGTGAATGAAAAAGTCCAAAAGCATTTGATTCCATCCATGAAACAACCACCAACGGGTTGAGGGAAATTAAGCTGTGTGTACTTGAATGAAGCTGAGATTGTATTCCTCTAGCTTGTTCCTCAATCTCTCTCTGTCTTTAAGTTGACAGTTAAGGATGTCAATCTATTGTGAAATCATTGTGTGTTGAGTATCGAAATTGGAAAGAATTTCATTCTTCTGGGAGAGTCAAGTTCCGTCACAAACGAAAGCAGGGATGAAAAGGGGTTTAGTGCGAGAAGACAGTTCTTACCGAATCCCAATCTCTTTATGGACAGCTTCATCATATTTACTTCTGCTTGGCTTTATTCTTTTATATCTGAAAAGATGAGGTTAGAAGAATAATGTGAAGTTGTCTCGAACAAATAATACCCTAGCAGTGTAGTTGATAGTAAATGTGCTGACTCCTGATGCTTATTCTTCGTGTGACTTATAGAGAAATGAATGAAAGGGTTGTTGGAGAAAAAATCTTGTCACCAATCATTAGTTTCAGCTTTTTCTGTGCTCTTTGCAAGGACTTGCGAGAAAACGGAAAGATATTTGATACGATTTATTTTCTGGGATTGAAAAAACATGAAAACCCTTCTATCCTATCCGTTCCTTCTTCCGTGTCTATCATGTTTCTTTGAAGAGCTGTGACGTGATACTTTCAAACTCTCGACTTCCAGTTTAGGATGTGAAGACTCAAGAGATGAGCTGATTTCAAGTAGGAAATTATACAGAAAAAGCAAAATAAAGATGACTTTCATCTGAGTACGTACTTGAGAGACAATCTAATGTGAAAGGAGGCCTGGTAGAGCGAGCATTATGATGTGATTTGCTCGAATTAAAAATCCTCTTCAGAGATAGAATACATTTTTCCTGTGTATCTCGATGATTTTTACAAAAGTAAAACAGACTATACTATTTCCTCATCTGCTCAATGTTTCGGACATTTATAGTTTCACATCTCCAGGTTTGCAAAGCTGTTAAAGTTGGAGTGTTCGGAGTTTTTATTTTTGAGCTGGTGGCTGGCATGGCGGACGGGCAGCAGCAGTGCAGTAGAGTAGCAGTGAATGTAAGTAGTATAGGGATGTTTGGATGAAGTTACGTCTGGAAGTGCAATACAGTGCTGCGTGTAGTCTGTATTATTCGATTACTCTCGATAATAACAGCAATAAAAGGAAACAGAGCCCAGAGTGTGGAGGATTAAAAACGATTTTAAGATTCGGGTCGTACCACCAAAGCCGGAAATGAAGGACGAAGAAGTTGAATGATGGTTGTTGGAAGCGATAAGTCAGAACCTTAAATAAAACGAATCCACTTGAACTGATAGAATAGCCAAATCGTCCAAATGCCTCCGCATCTCCACGTAGCTTATGACTCTGCAGATGAAATTTTAATTTGGTCGAGAGAACTCCTCCAGTCTGCAGTCTTGTTAAACCAAGCCAAAGGCGTATCGAACATTAATTCCACACGAACGAGAAAAATGTGCATTAGCTAAATCATGACAATAGTTTGGTTGGAAGTTAAAACCCGAGTATCTCTGTGTGGAACTTATTTTGTTGTTAATTCACGCGAAATTATTTATGCTTTATTCTAACACGCAGATATACCAGCAGATTCTACACTGAAAGATTTATTTCAAGTTAATTAAAAAATAATTTGTGATGGAAATTCCGTGTATTCAAATCCCTGTACAAAAATGTCGGGCTTTTGAGATAGGCGACGTCGCTTGTAGAGAGCTCATTTATTCCTTCGTGCGAGCAACTAAATCTCCCCGTAAGGTGGGTGAATTTGGTTTGCAATCGGGTGATTGTAAGAAGGGAAATGAAAATGCCTTCAACCAAAGCGATCCATCACCTTCTAAGAGCATCGCCTGATACATACACAATGACTTCCCGATTATGAATCCCCGCAAACCTTCCTCCAATCATTCTAGAAGGAGATATGTGCAGGACTGTAAATGACAACCGAACTCTCAGATCACGGAAACGGATCAGTTCTAGTGGTGCATACTACCGATGCTTTCACCACGGAGGACTTGGAGTTTATTTAGGATGTCGCGATGTACACGTAAAGACAGAGAGAGTTCGATGGATTACCGATCGAGTATATATATATGTACCCTTTTGGCTGTCTCAATAAAGACTGTATGATGATGATGAATACTCAAAAGACCTCGTTTATTGTGGGAGCGACTCTTACACGACTATTATTGTCGATTGTCACGTTCTCTGGGTAATGGTTCATAGGATATCTCTATTTACTCTGATTCCCGTTCCGCTCTCCCAACTGTGATTTGCATAATGGAAAAGAATCGCACACGGGTTTTCGAGGAACTGGCAAGATCAAAAGATAGAGTAGGTGTATACTGAATGAAGGTAAAGTTGGGTGAGAGAAGAATCTCAGATTCACAGGACTTTCGGTGGTAGCTGGAAGGGAGAAAGTTACGTCGAAATCTTTCCTCCTCGTAAATTCTTTGAGATTTATGGCTCTCTTACTTACTCAACTTGCAGAGGTGATCCTAATAGACGGAGAATAGAAGACTTTTATTCAAAGCCCGCACAGTCTCTCCTCTGTGGTTTTCTGAGGTTTTAAGCGGCGTCTCTTTATGCAGCCCAGTCTAATGCCTAGAGTAAAAGTTCTGGTTTGATTGGAAAAATGATCATCATCGAAGAATAAAACGGTAAGAGAGGAGGACGCGTAGGAAATAATAATGATAAGAGACTACTTTTGTGTGGGAGCTTGGGTTGATTGTCGATCGTCATCTTAGAAGTAATCGTAATGATAGAAGGATACATTTAGGTCCTATCGGTCGTCATCAATAATAGCTTTATAATTTTAAATGAATTTCCACCACACAATAGAAGGTCGTTGAAGACTGCTTTCAGTGATAATGATTTGATGAGTTGTACTTCGCTGCTGTAATAATCCATTTCACATGGGAAAGTGATGTGTAGGTGCCGTGTGCCAAAGATACAGTAATTACACAGTGGTAGCTTAATTGGTAGGCAGAAAGGGTTTTGTTAGCTATATTGCTCATCACATACGACTGGCTTTAATACGCCCGGCAAATAATGAGTGTCATGATAACGTGTGGTTATAAACATCCATTATTAACGAAATTTTGGAAGTTGGTGAGGGTGAATAGAAATTGTAGTCGGGACAGTTTAGGTCCCTGGAATTTTATACTGCTGGAGATGACGGAGGAACCTTATGTGATTCGTGTTTCCGAACGCTTGGAACAGATTATGATCATTTATTGTGGCCCAAACATTGGCAGTAATTTATCTGAGTTATGGCTGATCGTGTCTCGATACGCGTACTTGATGAAAAGGCCAACACACACGAATATACGCTTAACTATGTCCTCGTGTAAGAAGAATATCATTTCCCCATCGTCCTTCTTCCCGTATCAAATTCTAGTAAATGTGCATCCGCGCCCTATTACTGCTACTCCAGTTGCCAGTGCCAGTATACATAGTATTTTAAAGTTATGCTGCTCTTGTCCTACCAGCTCGTGTTGTGTGTTGGTTGGTAGTACCTCGTGTGTGGCACTCTACAGCTTTTCTCCCTCTGCTACTAGTGAGACATAAATATACTTGGAGAAAGTCGATCGAGGACATTTACAAAAGGATTACGTTGTATTGGGAAGGAAGATCGGATGTTCCAGCATATAGAGTGATGTAGTTATTTTTTATTTCGAAAAGAACTTAAGAGATAGTATAACTCTTTGGAAGTAAAAATTATTGCTCCTCATGATGGCCTTTTGTTGCGACTTTATCAGCCTTAAATCAGCTTTTGAGGTATTTAGTACGCGACACACGGTCAACACTCCGACACATTTTATTTTATTACACAGACAGCCAAGCCTCGCGCAACATCCTTCCCTCAGTTCACACTCTTTACACTTTTTTCAACTTAATTACCTCTCTCTCTATGCTTAAGAATGAAGATTGCATCAATTTACTTACCAGTTCTGCACGTATGCTTAGCTCAGCTTCTTTCATTAACCCTGTAAGCTTATTTTATTCTTAATCCGTTATCTATTCTAGATAGCATACATTAAATGCAGAATATATTCCTAGTTTGATGATGTATAAACTGTTATAGAACTTTTATTTGTATTTTATTATTCATTGTGTACTTTTCCATAAGTCCATATGCAACCAGTCTAATATGATGCACATTTACATTCAACATGCAATAAATCAGGTTTCGTTCGTGCTGAAAGGAAGTCTCACTCATTCGCTTGTCTACTCTAATTGAAAATGAATGTAATTCTAATCAAAATTTACAGGCTGTAAATTGCATTACAGAAATTATAAATTTGCCAGTCCGTTTTTGATTCGATGATAATTGGATTAGCATTCTTATGTGAGCTTCAGCTATCAAAGGCTGGTTGGATTTGGATATGAATGTGATGATAAGACGCGAGAACCGGAGGAGGAATCACGGAGCGTAAAACTTAATATGCTTTCCGTCGCTTCAAATCAGCGAAGAAGATGTGAATGATAACGACTCACTCGTCCATTTTTTTTAGACATTGTTGGCTTCTCAAACCTCTCAAACTTCAAACTCAACTTCTCTAGTCTCTACAATAATGCTAATGGGTTTGGCTTATACTTAATATTGTAAAGATCATCTCAGCAGTCATCTCCACAGTTTTCACATTTTGCCACAGAAGATTGAATTATATTTCATATTTCTTGCGTGGGAGAAGACCCTCTTTCTCAATTTAGTGGCGAAACTATTGCATGCAAGAAATTGCTATGAGCAGCGAGCAGCCAGAGCCAAGTAAAAATCGATGGTTCATATGTTTATATTGTGAATTAGATGAAATGTAAAATGCATTAGGCTGTAGGTAGGTGAGCTTATCGTGGTCTAGATCAGAGGACATGGAGGAATGAAGGAGCAAACTGCTGATAGTAATGAGAATGAATATTTGCAAATTACGTTGATAAGAGAGAAAGGGTATATGGAAGTTATTAATACAAGTTTTTATCAGATGTTCATATAGACCACTTAAAGTACAAGTCGCGATGGAATATTAATCTGGTCCGATGATTTTAAGTAGGATAAGACATTTGTGAAGAGAGGGAGAGAGTTGGATATTTACAGAAGTCTTGAAGAGCTTAGAAACTACTAATGCAGTGTGGTTTGAAAAGCACAGTGAACTTGGCCGACAATTTTTTATAGGACTGGCTGTGGCGGAAAATAACTTGTTGTTCTAGTTGGAAGTGCTGCTAGCAAATGATGATGGGACATTCTTAAACTTAATACCTGAAGCAACTAAAGGTTAATAAGGTGGAATAGGAAGAAAGCTAAATTTTCTCGGTTGGTCGATTCCACGTCACTTGGAAAGAGGTTAAATCGCTAATAGCTAATGGGCTTGGTGGAAACTTTTGATGGTTGATAAGGAAAGGGCATCACTGTATACTTACTAATGGCTCATCTTGTAGTTTTGTTGTAGTTTTCGCAAAGAGCACGTCGTTTATTGTAGAGCAATCTTTTTGTGATCAAGATAAGAACTTCTGTACCATCAAGACATCCCATATCTTACAGTTTTATTGCTTGAATTGTGTATGGCGTGTCATGTGTAGTGAGCAGTGAGACAAGGAACTATATATTTATTTGATAAATGTAATGAACGACTCTAATGGATTTATTAGCAATAGAAACCTCTTTATATACTCAAGAATACTTCCTTGTCAATTTTGCAAAACTATCTGCTACCATCTAAGTAAGTAGGTGCACTCATAGATAAACGAAAAAAATACTCTGGGGAAATGCCTTCTTATTGCAAATCCTTATCTACAGCGAGGAGGTGGATATGGTAAGGAAACACAAATGATGGATGATCATCATTTTCTTAATTTTAATCGTTTCTCTCGTATACAGCATCTGCTGTGTGCAAAAGATTAAAAACATTTTCGGCTTTGATCGATGTCTTACTTTAAATGGAAACGATTTTGTTTGCTCATCTTTTGATTCATGGCAGCTGGCTAAAATGCCTCGTATAATAAGGTGGGAGGTAATAATGGACTTTTTGGCTCCTTCTGTGATTATTATTGTTCCTGTGTAAATTAGTATTCTAGCACAATGCAGAACTAATTTGTTTCAATTTGATGAACTTGTTTAAATCATGCCGTTTAAATCAAAAACAACTCACAAACAAAACATTCTTTTTGATAACGTGAAGAGTTACTCTAATTTGTTCGAGAGGTTACACATAACTTTTCTGCAATTACAGTTGGTGGAAGGAAGTTGCAATTAAAATTTATACTACTCATTAATAACTTCGCTAGATGCTCGCCTATTATACAACCCTTGTCAGATTAATGGACGGAACAACATTTCAAGTGTGTGTGAGTGTGTGTGTGTGTGTGATTTCAAAATAGATAGTTTTGAGTGGATTTTTTCCGAAATTATGTTGAACTAGTAGCGGTTAAGTATAAACTTAGATTATTTTTTACTTCATTAAGTTGGAAAAATGAAAAATAATGTTGGGGTCGTGTGTGAGAGGTTATATGTAAAGCAATGAAAGTTTTTACGATGGAAGTTAAGTGTCAAGTACAAGAGATGATCCTAAAGTGAAATTGACAAACAGAGAGTATCGAAGGAACGAGTGTGGGGCTGAGATGGCGAGATACTGTGGGATGAAGGGATGGATGATGGCGTTGTTTAATTTGGAAAGTTGATGGAGAAAGTATTCTGTACGCGAGAGAAATAAATTTGGCACTTGGAGAGTGATGATGGTCTTCGGGTGATTTTTTGACAAGAGACTTGTTCTTGAAGGAGAGAGAGAGAGTGACGGTGACGAAGGAGTGTAGTTGTGTATAGGAGGATATTAGTAGGCATGGGAAATGGGGAAAGAATTTTTCGAGTGTAATAAATTGTTGGCAGGCATGAGGGAGTCGGTGGGTGAGAGACACTATCAGACCCACATTCGACTTTCTATTGAAAGACTTATCTTAGTGAGCAGATTGAATATATTTCATATGATGTTTCACAAAAATCAAGTTCTTATCAGGCGGATGGCAGGCTTTCTGCCAGTGTTTTCTCTCCTCCCCAAAAAACTGTCTTGGATGAAAAATCTGCGAGCAATCGAGTGTGGATATCAATGGCAAACACCAAACATAAATTGTCTCTCTACTTTCTAGTCACTTTCTCCCAGTAATGTGGCTACAGACGACACCACTCCCTATTAACTACCACACACACACACACACATCCTTTCTTAAGGAGGCGATGAGCTATCATCATCTCTTCAGAAAGGCTTCTCAGATGTTAACACGACTACACTGCCTCTTCGTTTTATTATGTAGTCTGTCTCATATCCTTCTACAATATTATTTCCCATTATCTCCAATCCTTCATCCTTTTCTTATTTCTTGGCCTTCCCTATCAGTCCTTGTCTCTTACTTTCACTACACAAGCTTCATCCTTGACTTCTTGCTGATTCCCAATCGCTTTTCTCTATGAATTGTGAATTAAAGTATACTATCGCCTGTACAAGAAGGAAAGTTTTCTCATGGATGTGGCAGTTGTGATAAGCTTTCTCCACTCTGATACTCTCCCTCAACATACATATTTATAAATAGGCTCGATGTATAAATACCAAGTTTGGCAATAGGGGAATGGAATAAGAAAGTTTGATTTCAAATAGGAAAGCAGAGAACCTAGTGTTAGTATACAACAAGTCCAATTACTACTACACATCGCTTTGTTCAGAATCCTTTTAGTGAAAACATGATAAGACACAACATGTAGTTGCATTTACACACACCCCGCTTCCTTCCAAAATCATCCTTTTCCGTACACTTTCAATTCAAAATCTACATACGTGTTTAGTTCCAAATGTACTGAAGAAGTTCTTTTGTCGTTTGATTGTATCCGTTATTCTTCACATGAAAATGTGTGCTCTGTAAGTTAGAATCAATTCTTTAACCTCAGTTTTCGTTCCTTTCATTCGATGTCCCTGATGCCTTCCTTGATGATAAATACACAAATGACAGTTTAATTCTAGGCAAGGCGATGGGTGGGCAGTTAAGTTTTAATAGCTTTTCCAGGTGAATAGAGTGAATACCTAGCCTATTGTATCCGAAGACACACACACACCACACTTAAGCCTCAGGGAAAGCGGTACAACTTAATTTCAGGTTATTGTTACTCATCAAGATGATCATTAGTAATGTATAATTTTATTAGGATTGGATCACGAACAATAACTCTGTAGTTATTTAAGCAAGGAGATAGCCTGAATGCGAAAGTCTATTAGAGTTTTCGTATTCCATCAAAGTATTCAATTAAAACCCATTGACTATTTCATGGTCCGTGTGTTGTAATTAAAAAGCACATTTTGATGATGAATATGCGAGCGTATGGTAAAAAGGTAAAGGCAATTTTTCACTCGAATAAAAACTGAATTCTTGATTTGCTGCGAAACACACGCCAGCAAGAGTTTATGTGATGCATAGGCGGATCAAATAGTCACTTATGTTGAAGTAATTAATAATTTACGTCTAATTTTCTTGTCATCAATCCACATAAGTTTTGCAGCGGCAGTGGCATGTGTGTTATTACCGAGAGTTTGAGTGGCCTCGTGTGCAGTAAGATGATAGTAGAAGAATAATAATATGCGAATCGAAGTGTGTGCATTATTATTATTCCCCAGTATCCACATTTTGAAAGCGACTAGGTTTTATCTTCTAGAGATAATTGTAGAATAGAAAGAGACCAGGCGGGACACACCTAGTTAGTTGTCAAAGATAGGAGAGTAAGAATATTTAAACCTTGAAGGCTCATAATAATCAAATATTAATTGACGATAATGGAGCAATTAAAAGTCTCTGGAACTGAGAAGAAAATCATTATTTCTCTTACTGGATAACACACGGCAAAACTCTAATTTCAAGCTTGTTATTTTGTTATAATATTATTGATTATCTTGAGAATAAATTCTCCCCTTGGTATAATCTCATGTGTGGGGCTGTTTTCTCAGCCTAAGCAATTATTTAACCGGTTGTTTAATTCATGTGTTGTTTTGTAATAAAAGTGTTAATTTGAAAAGTCATTAGAGGATATTTTGAACAACCCTGTGTGCATTAGTTTGCCGATGGATACGCAACCAATCACACACACATCATATCACACACAGTACAAAGTTTATTTTTCTCATTGCTTGTAACTTGTAAGTAACAGTGTGAGTGTCTTTTTCTGTAGACTTAATGATGGACGTGATAGAAAGAGGAAATGAAGTGATAACAGCAGCAGAAATTCTTAGCCTTATCTCAACTTGTATAGCGGTTTGATGGTGATAAGAATATGTTGACAGGAAGACACAATCCCTGCATAATAATGTGTAATCATTTGATATAAGGTCTTGAGAATTGCTTGTCTCAGAATTCATAGTAAAAAAAAGTTCTGTGTGAAGATAAGGTAACAAATTAGTGGACAGTTAACTGTAGTTAATGTGAAAAGCTGCGTTGTTGGTTAGTCGGTTTGCTGACGGAGACAAGGAATTATTGTGATAGAGTTATCAGTTATTTTATTCTAAAGAATTAACAACACGCATTACAGTTCACTCCGTTCATTATACACACATTAATCGATTTGTAATAACGACTCTCACATAAGATACAACATATTAATACAAAAGTTCGGGGTGTATGTTGTGGTGGTGGAGAAGGAACGCGTAATAAAAGGGATTTCGGAGGAGGTTTTGCAAGATAAACCATCTCCAGGCTGGGGTTGGTGTATTGGTGGTGGTGTGGCCTTTTCTATTGACAGATAAAATGAAGGCAAAGTACAATTCTTGGCAAGAGACAAGCCATTCTGTAATCTGTAAAGTTTTGCGTTCATAGGACACACAATAGTACAGAGTGAAGATGAAGCATTATTGTAATACGATAATAATATGATGATGATAAATTTCAGAGAATAAATAATGATCTTACGTCCGTTGTTTCCCTTCTCTTTAAACTTGGCTTGTTTCTGTGTTTAGTCCGCAAGTTTGAGGCTCCTCATTACCATAATCTTAGAACTAAGTTTTAGGTTCAAAGAGGAACATCCAGTTCATCCAACATTCTCGTATCTCACGTGGATTATCAGTTGACAACTTTCTACATGCAGAGCTTTGCTTTATATACATATTTCTCCCAAGACTTCCTCATGTTTATCTCTCCAACTTCTGAGCATTATTCTGCCTCTGCATGTGAAGATTGTTCAAAGAAGCCAAGATACACGAGACTAATGAGAGAGAAGTGTTGTGATAATGAAGGATGATATCTTCGTATCAAACAAAAGAAGTTATGATGGTAGCATGAAAATTCGATATTTCACTCACGTATCCGTAATTTTACCCGGACTCTTGGAGAATTTATCGATTTATGGACCATTAAAAATGCATTTAGAGACGGAGTGATAAGCAGCTAAATTAGTGCCTTGGGTATACATTGCTGTAGATGCAAAGATAATAAGTAATAGGCAATCAGTTGGCTGGTCCAGAATCACGAATGATGACTTTTGCAGATAGCCTACCACCCATCTGATAAATGAGGAATATTTCGGCACGTCCGTTGCATAAATTTTATTTATTATTCGTCATAATGTTGTACGGTTATCTTAGTTATCTCCGTCTTTTCCGCTTATCTACGGTACAATTAGTGTTTGATTGTACGATAAGGGATGCGAATGGCGGGATGGTGTGTGTGTGTGTTCGTGTGGGAGTCTACCTGTAATAATAATGACTCCGACTCTTTACTGCAGTGCAAATGACCGTTGTTACTTTAATTGAATCGAAGAACGCATTAAAATCACTCGCAGATCCAGTTT
Source organism: Isotomurus palustris (assembly GCA_034696625.1). Classification (NCBI taxonomy): domain Eukaryota; kingdom Metazoa; phylum Arthropoda; class Collembola; order Entomobryomorpha; family Isotomidae; genus Isotomurus; species Isotomurus palustris. The sequence continues at coordinate 2,511 of JAQGAD010001870.1, read as the reverse complement.
ATTGAAGATAATCTTAGCTTCATAGTCCAACTTAAACGCACGAGATCACTGGATGATTTCTCGACTTAAGTGATCTAAAATATTTAAAAGATATGCCGTATGAACAGATACTGAAACGAGTGATAATCTTATTATAACTTTGAATCTTCCTTATGAACTCGCGATGATAGTGACAGTTTACCCTTTGAGTCGCACATCAAATTAGCCTTAATCTGAAGCTAAATTTAAGTCAAGTCACGTAGTACATTGCCAATCATGTGAATTAACGGATGCTTCGTTAAGCCACTGACAATCCACATTGCTGTGATTTCAGCAGTTTATTGATTGAATGATTTTTAGAAGAATGATTGGAGCAATACATGTACAGAGATAGATTACTTAATCTTTAGAAGGTCTAAATGGTCTTTTGTGCAACCTTAATCTTTAGCCCTTGTTAGATCAGTTCCAAATTCCAAAGTACCCTTCCGGATTGCAACAATCTTGCAAAAAACTCACCGCAACGCGAAGGGTTCGTTTTTAGCGCAGAGTTTGGCCATCTGAGTTGACTGAGTCAAAGGTACACGTCACATTTCCTCATTGTTTTGTGAGTCATTGGATGAATGCGAGAGCCTACTCGTCTGAGTTGTGTGTCCATCATACATGTGTATGTGTATGTAAGAGTGAGAGAGAGAGAGAGAGATGAAAAGATCAGGCGGAGATGCAGTGACTACTAGGTTGGAATATGGATCTGAGGAAAAAGTCCAACAGACTAAAAAACGTCTTATAAGTTGCTGATATGAATTCCCTGTAATGATGACACTGATGAGGTCAGGCAGATTTGGCGGTGGTGGTGGAGGATATGGAGATAAGCTTTAGTGTGTAAGCATTAGGTCATTGTATGGCTGTGTGATGATGATGGTGATTGTAAAAAGATTTCCACAAATGGACAGAAAGACGGAGACGAAAGCCTGATTTGTATTCAAAGAAGTAAGCGCAGCCAACCAGAAGAGATTCTTCAGCGATGATAGAAAAAAGGTTGATGAGCGATAGGGATTGAAGTGGCCACTTTATTCGCCATTGTCTTCTATGTATTATTTGTTTTCTACCAATTTTGACTCGTTCATGATTTTATCCGTCGTATTTTCTCCCACATCTCCTTATGGCATTATGCATAAAAGCCAACTGCTCCTGCACCAGAACACTAGAAGAAGAAGAAGAAGACTGCCTCTACTACAATAGAATAGTGCCTACTGGCAACAAGTGCATTTGAGAGAGATCAAGTGCCAAAGATGAAGGGATGAAGAATATAGGCGGATAGTAAGGAGGTGGTGTGGTAGCCTCCCCTTCTATTAAAAAGTTAAAGTTGTTCATACATAATGAATGATAATACAAATGCTAAGGTGCAGCTAAGATCCATGTAGTTCTGACCGTATCTCCGTGAAGATCGGGACAGGTTGGTTTTTTAAGGGTAAAAAATCCTTCTTCTTGACGCCATACTACACAAGCTTCCTTCCTATCTGAACACAATCAACCATACAGAAAAATAATAATGAGGGAAGTACACACACACACTCACACACAGACCCTGGCAGTGCCACACATTGAAGTCTGAACCAGCAACTTGCATCTCCGAGATGAACAGATAAGGAAAAAGCATTCATGAATGGTCTCCTTAACTTTGAAACTTAAGTTTCTTAAGCACACATTTATAATCAAACTCCTCCTGCCCTCCTTCTTATCCCGATTCTTCGCTGTTGTCGTCGTCTTACCTCCTTCTCTCCTTCGGTATTAAAAGTTGTTTCAACTCAATTTTTATCTCCTTGTATCTTTGATTCTCAAGAAGTTGATGCTGGGAATTGTTCTGGGAGTGATGAAACCATTATTGACAATCAAGCTAAATGAATCTGCTTTTTTCCTTTTGCCCCATATGTCTTGGAACAAGGGAAACAGGCTATAATGTCTCCCATTATACATCGCTTAGAATCATCCAGGAGAGGCATCACGTGAAGAAGGAGGAAGGTGGTGATGAGATTTTATGCTGATCTGTAGGCTGATCCAACGACTGAAATTTCTTTTAGGGACAATAGTCAAGCATAAAGATAAGCTGATGGCGAAGTAAAAGGTTGGGTGAAGAAAACCTGTTCTTGTTCTTGAGTCTTTTTTCGTAGAAGAGCTCAGCATACGGACTGCGGACAACAATCGGATTCATACGTGTGTGATTATGTCTAAGCTGCTCTCAGGTGATTTAGATTGAGTAACGTGTCCCTATCAACTAATTTCTTACATAGGCTTGTTGAACTTTGTCAGGATGGGATGAGAACTATGGATTTTACTTGTGCAATGATAAAACTGCACAGAGATAGGCTGCGTACTGTTTACTGTGATATAATTTTCTAGAACTTCACCTCGATCGTTAGTAAGGAGGGACAAGACAGATTTATTTACAGAGAGAAGGAGGAGGAGGATATTGACAGAGAAAGAACTCGTTTAACTTGATTGCATAGCAAAACAGTGATAATTTCCTTTGCTGTT
>JAQGAD010001869.1:0-16479 GCA_034696625.1 Isotomurus palustris | reverse complement strand
GGCTTTTGGATTGGTTTATGGGGATGACAAATCAGTCGAAGGAGTGATCAACTTGTTTAGTTCCTTTTATTGAACGAAAGAGTTGAAATAGTTGAATGACTACAATATAAAATAAATTTGTACATTGTCTACAGATCGAACCGTGTGGTGCGACCACCCAGAACAAAATAACAAGTGTCTCGAGGTAAATTATTGCAGAGTTGGAAATAACATAATATAAGCAAGTTTACAGCATGAGGTTGTCTTATCATTTCTCTAAATCGCTTCAATCCGAACCAAAATGCTTCCAGCATCCTTGCCCTCAACTCTCCTTCCTTTTAAAATCCTCATTTGTACCTCCAAGACTTTTTGTCTGACTCTATCTCGCTCATCGATTAGGCTGACAGCAACCAAGAAATAAGTTAAGCAGCCACCTCTAAGTGTACAAGCACGTAATGACAATAATAGTTTTTCATTACATAAAAACTTTAAAGGAAAAAGTTCCGTATTTCTACCTTCACGTATCAAACCACATGTTTCAATCTAACTAGACAAACTTGAACACTTACTTGCCAAGGTATATCAGAGGAAAAAGAGAAAGACAGGACAGAAAAACTTGCTCTGCAGGCTTTAATATTACAATTGAACTTATCATCATTTGAAATTGACGGAGTGTTGGCTACCAACAATACACACATTTACTCGAGTATCATATAAGAAGCGGGGTAGAATGATTATAAGCCAAATTGTCTGCTACTTACTACACGGTATATACCCGTGTATCCTACTTTTAAGAAGTTCGGGTTGAACAGAGAAATGATTGTACACAGGAGAGCCAGCAGGTCTGTCAGATGTTACATGTAGTTTTACATCGACCAGTTAATTTATACCATGTAGCCCATTACGACTTTGTAATCCTACTGAAGACATTTATAGAGGTGTTTGGAATGCTATCCTAACAAGTCATGATTGATCATCTACTGCATTGTAATCCTCTGATTCTTTTTAGATAAGATATCAACCTCTGAAAGACAGTTATATTGGACCCTTCGTCGTAGATCTTACAAATAGATACTTTGCCTACACACCTTCACACAACGTAGAGATGCACTCACAGCATTCTTCAGGTGAGACACACAATGAAAATGGTTATGTTTCACGAAATGAGAACTATCAGAGAGCTCCTTTACATGCAAAAACAGTTCCTAAAACTTTTATTTGTATGGCAGTACGGTCATGTACGCAATTTTATTTCTTGTGCATACAACTTTCGTCTTCGTTTTAGAATGCAGTTGGCGTGCACACATAAAAATATTCATATTAAGTGATAATTTGAATAGTAAAAAGAATGGGTCAAGATGAAGACCGCACTGCTAACAAACTTATTAGATAGCGGCGTGAAATTACCCTTTAACTGCAATTAAACTTTATAAACGTGGTATTAACATTCAAGAAAAGAAACCATATTAATCCTCAAGTTTCACAGAAACTACTGTGCATACCGTTAGCTTAATTGAATTAGCAAATTAACAAGTAATTTGTAGTTTGGCCAAGGAATTTGTAAGAAGCTACAACCAAGTGTTTTTGCAATGTCAGTTTGATTGTAATACCACCTGCTTCTCTAAATTCCTTCGCTTCCAACAAGACGGCACAATGACTTTGTAAACATTCTACAAGGTCCGCATGATAAAAGTATAAAGTTTTCTGCAGAGATGAGGACAACTCTAACTACCATTCTTCAATTACTTTTATCCAAGATCCTCCAATTGCCATTTAGTCAAATGCACCAACACACATCCACATACCTACAGGAACACTCCGGCTCTGTTTAACATAGTGCTCGTCGTAAGTCTTAAGCACTTCTTCTCCAAGCAAGAACTTGTGTGTGAGCGCAATAAGTCTTCTAAGTCAAGGATTTGGACTTCATTCCACAGCTGGAATGTAATACTATGCAATGTAATATTTCGCCATTTAACATGTCAGTCTCATGCAGACAAAATGTCAGGTATGCATATCAATTAAGAAAATACCTGAAAGAAGTGTACAAGCCGTACCACTAGCAATGCTCCCTACTTCTCGTTCGGTCGATATAATAATTTGTTTCCTACCTTACTATCCCTACTTCGCTACGATGTACGAGAAATCCACTTGTGCCGTGAGACTAGTCACCCACAATATTCTCTACCTAACAAGCAGATTATATTTCAGAAACTATTTTAATTTGTGTCGTAAATTTATCCTCAACCTTTTCAAGAGAATAAAATACGAAATGTAAACTGTGATGAGTTTCGAGTTGCTAACAACCTCAATTCTAAATATCTAACGATAAGTATGTCAACCGAAAGTTAAAAGAATCGTTAAACTAATAATAATAAGCTGTATTTGACCTCAACCGTATATTAACATTAAAAATTAAAATTACCTAATCTCAAGAACGACTATAAATAACTCTCTGATGATGCAACTTCATTTATTTACACCTCTAGATGGTAAACGATATGTTTTATGGGCAAAAGCATACACACAATAATAAACTTCATTCATAAAGATTTGAAAAATCTCCTTGTACTTACTTGACCATGCTTGTCCATCTCATTGTTCGTTAGCTTCACTTTTTCAAAAGAGACGACTTGTTTCCGTAACTGGTCTCCAGTAAAAGGAGAGTCTGGATGAACATAAAGTCTGACTGGGGCTGGAGGGTCCGCCTTCCCAGCCACCAACCAAGATGAACGGTGGTAAGCATATCGATACCTTTTGTTATCCACAGGAACAATGTCCAACAAGACAGCGTATCTTTGGTCGAGTGAGAGTCCACTGAATGAGATCCGTACGGTAGGAAACATTCTCCTGAAACACAAAAATAAGCCCATTCATCAGAAACGGATATTCCACACTGTCAATCAATTACTTCGGCGTAATATAAATTGGGAAACATGAAGTAAGCGTTAATTGTAAATCTGTGGGTGTTAAGTCTGTTAAGGCACAATACGGAAATGAGACAACTTTTTCGGGGAATTTTTTCTCCCAAGTCATCATAACATGATTGTTTAAACCATTCGCGTAGTAATGAAAAGCACACGTAGGTCATTTTAGAAGTCTTTTGTTTCCTAACAATCAATGAATGGAGGAGAGTTAGTAAGTCAGTGAGGGACCAACTTCACTTTAACTGTTATTGGATTGGTCGTGCTTCGTTTTTTACTCCACTTAAGTGTACTTCACTTTCATCTCACGAGACACACACAAACACAAGAGAGAGGCTTTCGAGCAGCTAATTTGACAAGGTGAATTGTTAGGCGATGAGACAGCGAAAAGTTTCAATGAATTAACCTTCGGGCATTCTTTTTATCGAATTCACAGCCTCAGTGTTCATCTGTGTCATGTGTGTGTGTGCATTAAGGGAATGGTTATTGTGGTTTGATTCAATCCACTCCACTCTGTATATAAAGAATAGAGAGATGATTATTCGGGTAAGCTGGGGTGACTTTAATGATGCTTCTGCCCATAACTACCTATAGCACTTTAAAACAAGTGACGCTCGAGAACAATAATGACGCAACCCACCGCCCAACCCTCCTCTCTCTCTTCTTAGGACATCGAACAGCGGCTCTTTACTGATTTCCGATAATAGTTTCCTGACTACATTGCTACTTTAGTACGCTGTCCACTTTCATTCTCATCAAACACATTGTGGGCTGTCATTAGGGTAGCCTCTCGCACAAACCAACCGTATCGCATTCTACTCAAATTCAATGATGACTTCCCTCACAAAAGCTGGAAATCTTTACGGCTTCGTGGTGGAATGAGGCATCTGATTGTGTTTCATTACACACCCAGCGACCCAGGGTGTGTAAATTCAAGAGGGTTTGATAAATTTTGACTTCAGCACAAAAAGGTATAAAATGTCATTCTAAAAATGAACCACCGTACGTACACCTCTAGTCACTCCCTATCATTTTAATCTACTCATCGTGGGACAAAAGCTGCTTTTGACTTTTACTAACCATCCTTCTACAATTATTATACTTGCTCAAAACAAGAGTTATAGTGTACAACGTATAACCCAACAGATTTGATTAGTTTGGTGGGATACTCACACGGTTCCACACCATTGGGGACGAGACTAATGGTCTGTCAACCGTTTTTCTTGTTTTCACTCACTCTAATGCCAAGGGAATGATAACAACGATAGCCTATGCGTAGTCATATATTATTACAATGAGGGCAAATACTACCATCCTACTTACATAGATAAAGATAACTGATAAAATCACATAAATGATCTTTGGGCAATAGTTTTTGTAGTGGGTACAAAAGTACAATGATCGTCTGATACTAAAATCGAAAGTCGTAGATACCTTAAGGCACACACAAAGAAAGGTTATCCTTTGGAATAAAACTCAAATCTATAGGATTACACACACACACAAACACACACATCCTTTCCCTCTAAACTGGATCACACGATCTGATTTTCAAATCTATAATTTTCTCACTTGAACCATTCATTGAATTTGGAACTACATCCTCTTCATCATTAAACGAATAATCCTTTTGCCTTTCATCCACTTTTTAGCACCATTAAAGTGTTTGATTACATTTAATTTCAATTTCTAACTCCGAAATTCGATGCTAGCGATGGGATGAATGATACATACGCAATGACTACAACGCATGCTGCCTTCCGGATACGGAAACGCTTACCACTGCCATTTATCATTTCAACTTTAGGTCTGGAGTTGTTGAAGAGATCCTTGTCTACTAGTCTAGCAGTGTGTATCCTTTGCCTCAGTCTTACTTAAATATGATCCACGCTGTCAGTTGGGTTAATGCTGAGTTTTCCATTTTTCACTTGTCTGATCTTAAACAAAAACTGTGAACTGAGGTACACTATAAAAAGCCGATTTAATCAAGAGCCTTTCAAGGCTTGGAACTTCCAACTTCCGGCCACTTAAGAATTTCCAGCTTGGCTAGTTGTATGCCACAAAATACCACACAACGTATAATTATTTGCCAAATTCACTGAAAATCAACACTTTAGTTCTTCTCTCCCTCGCGCAGAAAATTTTAATATAATTGTAGTCTCTGCGGTTGGTAATTAGTCTTCTTTACTCAACCTCCCTTAATGCTTTAGCTCTCTACTCTTTGATCATTTATCTGGACATTTTACACACACGTTTGCTTCATTCTCATTTTAAATATGTGGTGTTGATTGTGCTACAGAATAGAGGAGGAATCGAGGAAAAGCAGCAGTAAAAGTTTCCCAAGCGTTTAACACTACTTCTTGTATATGCATGAGCTTGGGTAATTTTATGAATTCACGGACGACTCAGAGACCATTGCAATTCAAACCCAGCAATTATCCAACCACAACCAAATTACCTTCAAACATTGTTATTACTTTTATAATACACATTTACGGAATTTAATATTTTGCTGAATAGTTTTTTAAATTTAGTAATTTGCAGCTTCTGACTGTATGTGAGAACCGAGCTACAACAAAGAATGCAATTTTTAAATTCTGAAAGACGCTCATTCTCCGACTGTTATGGTAAATAAACAGCCTGAGCATTATTAGGTAAAGTATTGTAAAAGAATTCCTACATTTTCTTGTGTAATGATAGTAATTAGTGCCAATCTACCAATTATCGGTATAATTATTGGCAATACTGGTACAGCAGGATTGATATCACTAGTTAACATCTCCACAGCTTTTCATTCCATTCTTTCCGAAGCGAAGAGTTTGTTTGCCTTAAAAACTTGTAAAAAGTCTTGTTACTTACTCATCGAAGTGATCATCATGTAGTCAGACTGATGAATCTCAACAACTGAGTGAAACGAACTCACACAACAATGAACTAATACTCCATCCGTAGTTTGAAAGACACACATGCAATACTGTTGTTTTAAATGCTCATTCCAGAAACAATAATCGTTTTGGGTAAGAAATAATAATATCATTATAATTGATATACACATGACTGAAGGATGGAAGTGCACGTTTAGAATATTAAATCAAACTGACCCTTTTGTGACCCCGACAAGTCCAACCTTACATAATCAATACGCACGATACGTCAACATTTGAAGAGTACTTTGAGTGAATTACTCTCAACAGTTTAAACTCTTCAACTTTTCTTGTCTTCCATTTAATTCTCATTGATATGGTACATATAATATTTCCTTTGAGTTTTACGCAGGCAACAGGCAACAGGAACGGAACTCTATTGTAACAACTTCTGCATTCACTTCCAAAGCGATCATCGTTTTGTCAGTCTTAAATTAAAGCCTGTAACACCAGTGTGATGCTTTAATTCGTTAGATATTTTATCAAACAAGTAGAGAAGATGCTTAGTTATTACCTACCTCCGTGAAGCTGATAAAAAACCTAGCAAACATCCTCCATACCGACATAAACAGGCTTGTGCTGTTGATATAGTGTGTGTACGTACACAGAAAAAGGAGGAATAAGTCAGGACGACTTCTTGAGGATGGATGCGGATATCAGCATGATGAAATTAAAAGGATATGAAGAAAAACTTGATTTTTTGCTCATATTGGTGGGAATGATACGGACTGCCTAGCTTAGAGTTCAGGTTCAGCTCCGTTTGAACCCCTTCCATTTAAGTCATTTTCTTCGTCTCCAACAAAATTCGTGAACTAAAAGTCAAATCATCTTCCTTTTTCCATACCCCATGTGAAAAGTCACAGAAGATCTACAATGCTACGTGATACCCTCAACACTATGCAGACAACTTACAATTTACAAATCTCAGGTTTTTTACCACTACGCACTTCTTTGTTTGGGGATATATAGCCAGTCTCTACAGATGAGACAAGAGATTCCTCAGAGTTGCGTTCAGCTTCCATCCACCCAGTTTTACCCGTTGCCCGTCAACTCATCTAAAGAAATTTGGCCTGACTCTGAGACTCTCTGACTTTCTTCCGTATCCTTTGGCTTTCTTAGCGGTGGGTCTCACTTAACCTCCTTTTCAAAATGTGTTTTTACTGATGTTCCGTACCATGAAAATGTTACACCAAGTACGCTTGGAATCCTATGAAATCTCTACTAATTATTTAATCCACGCTCTTTTTTACCCACACGTCTGCAGTATTTCCCTTTTCTAAATGTGGTTTGGATATTTCGATCCGAATAACTTATTTTTCAATGTTATGACTAAACACCCTTGGAATTCACATGAGATAAGAGCAATACTTGAGCAATCTCATTTAAATAAAAAATGTGTGCAGTGGAGACTCTAAATTTAATTAACTTTTCATGTTAAAACTTTAAATGAGTGATCTTGTCTACGAACCGAGGAACTAATGATAAGTTGGCATCAACAAGTGCAAGTGATTCTTTTTAATTTTTCATCTCTTCAAGTTTGATACGGTGATTGAGTGACTTATCGATGATAGACTTAATGAATTAAGTGGCTCAGATTATTTATAAACGGATGGTTACAGCTTTAAACGACACGATGAAGCATCTCATAAATTATCTAGTTTATCAAAGCCGAAGAAAAATAAATTTACACAGGACTTAAGGTCAATTGGTCATCAAAATACAAAATATCCCTATCACCACGTTATCATCTCGGGAGCAAATGTTTTGACTCTTCGACCTAGTCTAAAACATTTAAAGCAACTTAATACATTGTGGAATGTTGAAACAACTTGTTAATAATTCTTCTGTTCACACCAGTAAACCTCCTCTCTGATCTTCTCTGCTGTTAATTAACGCAACAATTTTGTGTAAAATATTTGTCTACGCTGCTTGCCTTTTATTTTTCAGCTTGGTACCTATTTGCGTGTTAAATTATCTAATAAAAGAGTGGAGAAAGTGGTGTGCGTGTTTGAGAGACAAGATGGATGCATTTGTATGCTTCAGCAAGTCCAATTTTCAATTCATTCACATCTGTAAGCCCATTCGTAGCTTATAAAATTACAAAGTAATAACAATGAAGCCTTCCTCTGCCATCAAATGAGTAATGACTAATGTAAATGTCATAAGCTCATTCATAAATCCTCGATAGTGAATTTGTGAGACCAACACTCACTTTTCCCTGTCTATCACATCTCTGCCCATACGACACAGGAAATGGCAAGTGGAAACGACCAACTTAGCTACAGACTAACTGCCCAACCAAACTCATTTCATTCTGCCATTTGCGACGACTGTGAAGGAGCTTTACCTTCAAATAATAATGTGTTCGCAGCATAATGACAAAATGAACAGAGAGAATAACTGCCATATGTCATTTTCGGAAGTTTTATTGATCTACTAACAAGATGTAGGCTTCTCTCAAGTACTGTTAAGCTGCCAACTCACACTTAAAGCGCAATTACCTTCGCACAACAGACCAAACCCATATTCAGCGTGCAAACTAAAAGCTTCGAATTATTGGAAACGAATGCCCTCCTGAACAGGCAAACAGAGACGTGAATTTAATGGACTATCACATAAATCCTAGTGGTTTTGTAAGACGACTGATTTAGTGAAATTAGCCGTCTACTTTCCTACCAGCAGACTATACGTACTTATTAGCATTTGCACACCAACTACACGCAGGAGAGTGGATAAATAAATACTAAATCTTTCTATGAGGTTCATCAAGATGAAGGAAGCGCACCAGATAGTCTCGACCACTCAACTCACCAAAGCCAACAACTTCTACTCCATCCGTACCCAATAAATATTCTTCGTGCTAATAGAACAGGAGAAGTCTCATTTTTCATCGAGATCCATTCATTAAATCGACATCACGTTATAAAATGTGTTTCTTTCATTTCTTCTTTTGACTGTATATCAAGAAGTCTGATAATGAAAAGGGGAGTGGGAGTGTTAGCAAATATGTCAGGAGTTAACTGCTATTTATGATACGAGCGGGTGGCTGCCATTGGCACTTCTACACAACAAAGATATTATAATGATGCAGGCACGATCGAAAAAGATTTCTTGATGATCATTGATCTCGATCCATCATAATGATGCAAAGGCAGCCTGGCAGGCAACGATAGAAGTGTTATAAAAAGTATAAAATCAAGTGGAGATGGAAATTATGGACTGGGCTGACTGTGGTGGAGATTGTGTAAAGGATATCAAGGCGTTGGCAAGTTGCTCTCTTCTGGTCATTTAGTCCCTATCCATCATCAAAAATGTTTTGTATAACACATCGTTCAGCTCTTTTTCTTAATGGCTAATCTCTCCAACTCCCTACACCTATTTTATAATATACTATGACCGCAGCTCAGTCTTACCAAAATAGCGCAACAAAGTCAGCAAGCACCTCAAGTTACAAACTTTCCTAGAAGAGACCACACGGGAGGTCCGGTTTAGTCGGGAAGAAAGTGACGGCTAGAGAAAATTCTTATCAAAAAGAATTTCTCAAATCGACAGGAAAATGAAATGAATGTTGAGAAGGGTGATAATCAAGTTTTTTCTCGTGGCATGTTGTTATGCCCTGTCCATTATGGTTATTATTACACGAGCTTAGTTTTCCAACGCAGGAATGGTCTTACTCTAATTGTATTTGCTTGGCAGGCAGAGTACGAGCAGCCTGAGAGGCCAGACAGGATTGCTTTTGGTTTGGCCCTTCTAATGAATATCACTTGACAAGTCGGGTGTAGAAGAGAGGACAGAAATGGTCACGCAAACACATCATCAACATCAAATCATAAGTCAACTTCTCTCTCCAGAGAAAGAAGAAGTACTTTGGACAAAACTACCAATTTCGTACCAGTTGTTGATTCTTCAAGTAACACCTTTCTTGCTTGTTTGCTAAACCAATGTGGCTCTTTCCTGAGACTCCAACTGCAATTAAGCCTTCGTATTCTTTACTCTCTGCTTTTTTATTCCAATTTAATTCCGCAGTTTGCACTAATAATTCACGCCAATCGGATCCTTAGCTGGCCTTGTTAAGTCCATATTTATACTCTTTGAAATTTCAAGTACGTTAAACCAAAAGATTGTAGCTAATATTCGTTCGTTTCTGCATAAATTAATCATTACTTCTTTGCCTCGAGAAATTAGCCAACAAGAAATAAAGACGTACCTACAGACACACTGCAATTACCAACACACGTTATTCATAAATAAACGGCCGGTAGTGTTCTAAAGTTTGCGTAGATGATCTAAGAACATATGAATGTAACAACAGGAATATTCCGTTTTCCATAATAAATCAAAAATTAGGGATTATTTCATCCCACTTGTTTAGTGGTAATCTTATGTGGTGTAAGAATAAATACTGATGAACTGATATCTCTTCAGATCGAATACGATTGTCAATTTCAAAATAACTTGATCGTCAGCAAACCAGTTTACTCTTTTTTAATGAGAATATAACCTTAGGCGTGCATTCGTAAGTTGTACAATACTCAATTACAAGAGTTTAAGTAAACACTATAAAATTCCTTAGTGAACATGTTTGTAACTCCACAATAAACTCAGCAATGCGGCTTGACACGCCACTCGCTAGCAGATAAACTGTTTTCGTAAGATTTCATTCACATCCCATGAAATATTAATTGGTATTTACTTCGTTTAGTTTGTTCGAGCAGATCGTTTTGACGAATAAAATATAATATGCTTTCAGATCTCGAAATTAAGCCAAGCCTAAATAACAATAAATATAAAACAGAATCACAACAAACTTATCTTTTAGACCTTCAGAAAGTTTGCCTACAATCCCGATTTGGTTAACACACAGAGGCGTATTTATCATGAAAATTTAAAATAACAAACAAGTGTAGTTACGCACATTTATTTCTTTGGAATTAAGTGATGAGTGCATTAATGTAAACACGCAGCAATTAATCAAATCGTTAGCTAAATATTTTCTAGTCGACCAATTCTCATCAAGAATGCAACTTCAGTGTATGCGTTACAATTTCCCATCCTCAAGTTTTATTTAATAGTTGTCTCTCTACTTCTTAGCCGATTTGAAATGGGAAATCCATCAGGTTTGATCGTTTAATGTTGTTGCAGTACGAGTATGAAAAAAGTTGAGGTATCTGCAACAGAGCACAGATTTAATCAGCCGGTATTTAGAAGGGAAATGGGCAGCTTATAAAACTTTATTGCTTGCTCGACTTTCAGTGAGCAGCTATGAAAATAAAATACGATGCTCATGTCGGATACCTGGTTGTTGTGTGCGGACTAGATTCTTATCGGGTCTCTGTATAAATATATTATTCTAGCTTCACATGGAAGTATCAGTTCAACAGATGCCTGTGAACTTCCGTTTTACCTCCTCCCCCCACCCCCCACACACTCACTGTCGGCTAATGAGTTGTATTTTCAATAAACAGCACCTTCATGCAAATTCAAGGGATGCAGACACAAGAGAAACTGAATGGGTTGTAAAATCAACCAATTAAAGTGAATTAGACGAAGAAACAACTTAGCCAGGAAAGCTTAAATGACGATTGGAAGTACAGCTCGCAATAAATATAGTTGATTCTTCTATTTCTGATACAGAAATGTCTACACGAAGATTGCGATATCACTTGGCTTGTAGATGTTGTATCGAGTACAAAGTTACAAGTGTGTGGCGAATTCATTCTTTACTGTTCAGTATATTATGTCTATAGTGTGTATAACGAGGATGATTAATAATGACTTGAAATAGATATGTACACACCTATTGTACGTAGCGCACCTTTCATATATGGCTTGTACACACTTATCAGTAGTTGTGTATTCTACAACAAGCTTTCAAAAAGTTACCCTGGGTGGTAATAAAATTCAATTAGGAATCTTTCTGTCAGACGGAATGGGCTCCTCCGTTCAAACTGAGTTAATTAATTGTGATATCACCTCAAACAATCTCACACATAAAATGCAAAATCCACACGGGCGTGAAACAGTAAAATACTCGTTAACGAATGGTTTGCTACAAAATAGGAAGCATATCTGCATGCGTAGGTATATATTTTATATTATTGCTCTCGCCTTCGTTAGACATTACCTTTATCTAAATCTGCTCCTCGTACGCATATTACATTTCACAAAGTAGCGGTGAAAGGAAATTTTTCGATAAAACTTGACGTGTTTGTAGCTTGTGTGTTGTTAAAGCTAGTGGAATAAACGGTTAATGAATTCAAGGAATTCCTCTCTCTCTCGCCTCAACCCTCAACCGAATGGAAACTGATTTACACCCAAACTTCATTAGGTTGCAGAATACTTCTCCTCTCATTGAACTGCAAAGATGAACCATCCACAAAACATTGTAATCCCTACCACCATCAGATTCAAGTATGAAAGTGTTGCGAAATACATTATACGTACACCTTTGTCAGGTATGACAGGGCGAGTTTGTCTTGAGTGATTTTAATGATAATCAAAATATTCAACCTGTTAGTTGATGAACAAATGTGTAATGAAAATGATTAGAAGGTAAAACTTATTAAACTATATTCCCCACTGGAAGAATTCAAAGAGGATTGAGAAGACTTGTTGGAGGTAACGAAGAGAATGCAACTGCAGAAGCTGTTCACTCAACTTCACAACTCAACGGCTTATCAACTTCAAAGGTGGATAGGAAAGGAGTGAACTGGTTAACCCAGAGGAGTAATTAGATTTTTTATTTCAGTTGAATATTAATTTGTGGAATATGAAGGAAAACTGAAATAATATATGCACACTGCAACTGTGGTAGGCTGCGTAGATAGCAGGTAGCTGGGTTGCAACGGACTCACAGTTGCCAGCAGTAGACCGAAGGTTTTTTGTGTTAATGAGCAATGGGCAAATGTACTATTCCTCATAAAAAGTGCAAAATCCATATTACGAATAAAATAAAGCATAAAAAGGGTTTCTTTGTTTCCAGTGTAAAAGGTTGACTCGGTGCTTAAGCACAGAGGCAAGGGTTAAATTGCAATATCCCGTTTTCTCACTGGGAAAATAATTTAACTTGCGCATAAATTATCAAGTAAATTAAATGCACTGAACCCCGTCAATATGATTAACTCCTGCCATCCATCTCCAAGTGTTGAGTATAAAAAACACAAGGACCGAATGAGATGAAATCGGTCGGACGTGAAAAAGGGTCTTGTTTCATTTTAGGGCATTCGGGTTGGATGCACATGATGATGGGAGTGAGCTTCTGGTTTTGTTCAAATGCTCCGATTTCGGATTGAATGAAAGCTCCTTCTGCTTCCCACTTAGTTTTTCGGTACTTAGTTGGGGCTGGTGTTAGTTGGTGGTACGTATTATATACAGCATATTATATAGTGGAGTGATATAGGGGTGTGAGTTAACAAGGAAGTTAGCATACTCGAAATGGATATACTATAGCAGTTGACAAAAGCCAAGTCGGAGCCATGTTCCGGAACGGTGACATCAAAATGCATATGCCATCCCGTCAACTCAACCTTTATCTCAACTGGAAAAAATCAAGCCCCTTTCAACTCCATCCACAGCCACCCTACAATTCCCGTAGGATTCTGTGTCACGTCTCATTCGTTCATTTTACTAATCTAGTTTGTGTAAGGGCACCACAAAACATTTGATGCAATAACAATGTTACCTCACGCATTAAAACACCGAAATCAAAGCGCATAAATTCCGAATTGGGATCGCCTCGTAATACTCTACAGTAGATCATTATACACTTCCCTTTACAATCCTTCTTCGGAAGTATGAAAGATGAAATCTGACCCCAAATCTCTCAGTTCAAAAGGTTAGACAGAAATAATGACTTCGTTTCCTACCAGATTAATTCAACAGTAAACTCTTGACTCCTCTATAATTATTCGACTGAAGAAACTATCCTAGATAAAATTCTTCCCAATCTTTCTTGTCCTGTTGTCAACATTCATCTTATCTTAAAAAGTCCCATACGCACGCTATTCACCCTCATCCCTCCCGGATGCTACACAGAAGAAGAGTTCCTTAAACTATTACACTACAACCGTGTCGTATGTATGTATGCACCAGATTAATTAACACTCTCCTTAGACAAGCAGCGAATGTGATGATGATAAATGTGATTACTGTCGGTTAGCTGAGATTGTAGAAGGATAATTTGTGTGAAACCCCAGAGGAAGTTGGGATGATAAAGTGTAACAAATGTGTTTTATTTTTCTTCGGTTGGTGTCGACGGCACTGTCGATCATACGATAGCTCTATACCGCTGTAGCTCGCCCTGCCAACCGAGTTGACGTCCCTGCGTAGTCGACCTAGTCGCTACGCTAAATAAACGAATGTCACTAAAAAGACCTCACCGAGGTTACAATTAAGTGTATTTATTAAGGACTATAAGAACTACACGGGAAATTGATTTAATTAATAATTGATGGAAAAATGTAATGCTCCTTGCAATACGTGTGCTTCTCCACCAACTCTCTACACGACAATGGCGACGAAGACCATGCCTTCGTCCTCCTCTCTTTCACACAAAGAGGCTTGGGCGGTTACTCTCACCGCGAAACTTGAGTATTGGGGTCGGGGCATTCTGAATCGTCGGCGACATCTCTCCCACCCACCATCGACGCTGCAGCGTCGGTGGTTAAATCCGGAGCCGCCTTCTTGTCTCCATTCACGTCCAGAATCGCCAGCTTGGCCACCGGGCGCCGATACACTCCTCCTGAAGTCTTCCAATCCACCACGCGCACGATGCCGTCTTCTCCGGGATAAACAGCAGTCACTCTTCCCATCCTCCAGTGATTTCTTGGCTGCTGAGGATCCACCTCTACAGCGACGTCGTCTACCTCCACAGGTTTCGTGATTGTCATCCACTTGGTTCTTCGTTGGAGTGTTGGCAAGTACTCCCTCATCCACCTCTTCCAGAAACAATCAGCCATCCTCTGTGACTTTCTCCACAGCTTTCTCCCAGCCAGATCTCCTTCTTGGAAAATTCCTGGAGGAGCCATGTTGCTACTCCTCCCAATCAGGAAGTGATTGGGCGTCAACGCTTCTTTGTCTTCAGGGTCAACCGGAACGTGAGTAAGCGGATGACTGTTGACGGAGTGCTCCGCCTCCACAAATAACGTCTGGAGAACTTCTTCACGGGGACTCTGCTCCTTCAGCGTCGCGTTCAGAGCTACCTTGACGCTCTTAACTAATCGTTCCCAGCTCCCACCCATATGAGGAGCCGCTGGTGGGTTGAAACTCCACACGATGGACTTCGCTGCACACCAGTTTGTCAGCTGACATTGGTTGAGTTCCTCCAACGCTTTCTTCATTTCGTTGTTGGCACCACGAAAGTTTGTGCCATTATCCGAGAACAGTTTCTCCGGGCATCCACGTCTCCCCACAAATCGCCTGATAGCCAGGATGGCAGAGTCCGTCGACAGCGAGGCCGCAATCTCCAGATGCACGGCTCGCGTGGATAAGCAGGTGAAGAGGACTCCCCATCTCTTCTCGTGTCGTCTCCCAATAGTGACTTCCATGGGACCGAAGTAGTCAACACCAGTGTTGTTGAATGGATGACCTCCAACTTGAAGTCGATGAGAAGGAAGCTGTCCCATAATTGGTGGCTGTGGGGCAGCTCTTCTATTTTTGCACTTCTGGCAATTGTTCCATGATCTTCTCACAGCAGCTCGAATCTGAGGGATGCAGAAACGCTGCCTCAGCTCGTTTACTACACGCTCCTGGCCGTGGTGGCCTCCATCTTCATGATGATGCGCAATTAGCAATTGAGTGTAGGGATGTTTAGAGTCCAGCAGGACTGGGAACTTCACGTCCTCATCGACGTCTGCTTTCCGTAGTCGACCATCAAGGCGAAGTACGCCATGTTCATCCACGAGAATAGTCAGATGACGCACTTTGCTTTCTTTCAGGAGTTCCTTTCCTTCCAGGGCACATTTCTTCTCCACTGGGAAATATTCTTCCTGGACAACTTTCCACCAGTATTCCTCAGCTTCTCGTAAGTCTTCACGTGAGAGGTGGAGTGATGTCTCGATCCCTCGCATTTTCCTCACAGCTTTGAGGAATGTGGCAGTTACTCGAATGAGTTTTTTCCATGTGGAATATCGGCTTGGGTCGATTAACTTGTCCGATGCAGGTTCCACAATTGCTGCCGAAAACTCCTTCTTCAGTTCAATTTGAACGTCGTCGGAAGCAGTGACTGTCTTCCTCTCAGGCCAATCTTCTTCTTCCTCCATGAGAAATGATGGACCATTGACCCAGCGACTCTCGGGTGAGAAGTCGCAATCTTCAGCGTCTCTCGTCATCTCGTCCGCTACGTTGAGTTTCGTCGGAACCCACCTCCACTCTTCCGGGTTCGTGAGTTCCTGCAGCTCTCCAACTCTGTGCGCGACGAAAGGCTGGAACTTTCTTCCGTCTCCGACTAGCCACGACAACACAGTCTGGCTGTCACTCCAGTAGACTGAGCGAGCAATGGTGACAGTGTGCTGCTCATGAATTGTCTTCGCCAGCCTGGCTCCTATTACTGCTGCCTGCAGTTCCATTCTTGGGATGGATAGTGGCTTTAATGGAGCCACTCTCGATTTGGAGGAAACAAATGACACTTCTCTTGCTCCTCCTTTCTCAATCACGAA
>JAQGAD010001868.1:0-16480 GCA_034696625.1 Isotomurus palustris | reverse complement strand
TAACTTAACTAGGTTTAACTAGGTAATTAATAGTTAGTGCGTTTTCGATTTAGAGCAGATCCTCTAAAAATACATAGGATGGGATATGAGATACTGCTTTTCAAAAATATATATGTACAAATAACCAGAAAGGGCATAGTTAGCAAATAAGGATTTTAAAATCTAAATATTATACTGTACACAAAAATTGATTTTAGCATAAACCTACCATCATGAATTTATCCAAACGATATCTATCAATCCAACTCCATTCTCTTGCCATCGTTCTAAAAAACCACTCCACGAAAAGCAGCATAGTATTAGGTTTTCCATCAAATATTCCTACGAGTTCACTAATTTGCTCGGCAAGTTGTTCCTGCAAAACAACGAAAATGCGCTTTAAAGACAAAATCAAGATATTTCAGTTTAAGTTTTAATATCAACTGTTCCCAACCTGAGGCAATGGTTTGTCAGCCATCCACATACAGTAAAAAAGCGCCTTCCAAACCCTCACGAAATTCGATTCCACATCTTTTCGGGTCTCTGCATCAGCAACATAATCAAAATTTGAACAAATCCACAATCCTAAACCAAAACTACCATTTAAAGCATATTCATCCAAACCTGGAGTATCAGGGCACTTCTTAGCCAAAGCAGTCAACCACTTCCGAAGTTTCCGAACAGTTTTCTTACGAACTAACGGGTCATTTCCAGCCAGCCGTCTGACCATCGAAACTTCTGCTGCACTCATCCCCTCAATCACAAGTACAGGTGATGCAGTTTCTCCTTCCGACAACTTTCTTTTGACGCCCTTCTTCACGTGACCTTTATCCTCCATTGCCACAACCATTTTCAGTTGGATTTAAACCGTAAATTTCGAGTTTTGACAAAAAAACAAAAACTGTGTCGTGAACGCGTGGTGGTTGTGTGTTGTCTGTGGGGCGAGTGAGTGAGAGCGTGGAGTTTCCCTCTTGGAGAATTCGGCCGTTCCACGAGCGACTCGTCAGAAGGGCAGAAACGGCGGGAAATCTCGTCAATGACACTTCATCATGAAACAAACACATCATCGTAGCATAAATTGTGTTTGTTTACAAAAATGTTGTTTGTTGTTTGTCACTGAATAACCTGTTTGAGCTTTAAATCTAGAATTAGCCTAGGCCTAGAGTCGATGTGGATGAGGGTGTGTGGTGCGACTTCTAGAGAACTATGAGCTCTAACAGACTAGGAGGTACTGATGACGAGAAATACTGGAATGAGTCGACAATCCAGGGATTCAAGTTTAGTGAAGAAAATGATTCTGTAGAAGCTGAGGTAGTAGATTAAGTAGATTATAATGAAGTTTCAAGCGTAATAATAAGTTAAGTTATGTACTAACGGAAATGTGTTTTATGTGACAGGATAGTTTGTTTTTCGGAGTGAGCAGAGAGACAGCAAGTAAGATAAACCAGGAATTGAGAGCAGAAGTTAGTTCTTTGAATTCGTATGCATCTGATGGATCGAGTGAGGAACCTCACGAGTCCCTTCAAAGGCTCAGGGACTTGCCTCCTTATCTGTGGTCAGACTGTGGACCTATCGAACTGGGTAACTTATTGGTGGTATTTACGGAAAACAAGAAGTCTTTAAATTAATGTAAATAACTGATCCTTTTAGAGTTGGACAGAAATACTTCCGTTTCTCTTTCACCAGAAATGTATGCTTTGAGAGAGGTGAGAGTAACTTGTTAAAATATCAAAACGAACTTGAATTTATTAATGAACGATTGCTTCTAAATCAGCTTCCAGAAAGTCGATTGCACTTGCCTCATATAGATGAAACTATACAGCAATTTCTAGTGAGTAGCGATAACATAATATTAGAGCACTACAGAAGTTTGTCACAGAAAAAGCAATTGCTGTCGAAGGCCGTTGAAATTAACGATGGAAATGCTATTCTTGGAGTGAGTTATACGAATCCAAAATTACTAGATTGATGAGTAAATGTAGGAATAGAAGTTAACTAAATGTTCTTGTTTATACACAGGTTATATTATTTTTATATCGAAGCTTGAAGCACAGTGTCTTCCGGCAAATACTTCTAGAGAATCGGATTGCAGCTGATCACTACGTTCGATATTTGGAGATAAAGAATGAAGTTAATCATTTAGTTGATCTTCTGAAGTAAGAACTATTACGAATAAGATACAGCATAATACTGAATAGCTAGATTTTTGCGAGTTCAGTAGGAATGTCGGATCTTTAATGTGCTTCTAGTATGCTTGGAAGAACTAAAGACGGAATGATTATTCGATATAAGCAAATCTTAAAGCGAGAGGGCAATCTCCAGCTGTTTCTTAAAGAGATGGAACATTTTCACAAAGCGGAATGTCAGTTATCTGAAGATGATGTAGCCACACTAGTTAGTCAGCATTTACAACTTTTACGTGAGCATGCAGCAATAGTACTTTCTTGTTGGAAATCAGTGACTTCAAAATCTACACGACAGGTTTTTAAACATTGTTTTACAGATATCCAAAAGGACATCAAGGAAAAGAAAGATTCGTCATTCCCACACGCTGAGTACCCATCTGTACTCAAGACCTTGCAATACGTAGGAGAAAACTTCTATGAAAATACTGTCCCTCCATTAACTGTGGACAACATTAAGCAGAAGTTCAATCTTAATGTAAAACAGAATACATGGGTACTACTTAAAGCTTTAGTAACACAACAGAAGTGGCCACAAATAGAGACGCTCCTATTAACTAAAGTAATAAATAATTTTTCGTTTTCCTTCTCAAATTTATTCAGAGATTAATTAGCTTTAATTTCAATTATTTTCGAATTTCAGACGTGGCTGGGAAGTTCGAAAGACAAGTGCCTGTTACCGTTGGAGGACGTATGTAATACACTTAAAGATGCACCTGTTGATTTAACTGCCCGATTCGTAAGACTAATAGATGACACCGAAAAGAAACTTGGAATAGCGAAGAAACTTAAGTGCCATATGGTCGTAGTGGACGTAAGAATTATTTTACTTACACACAATTACAGTTTATCGTAGGGTATTTGTTACTAATACATTATATATTGCTTTCGTCACTTGTCAAATGAATATTCTTACATATTGCAGGTATTCTCATCCCAAAAGGATAGGGCTGGAATTCTTACTTACAGATCTAACATGGAAGAGAATTCAAAGGAAGCTGTGTACGCCGATAATGTATTAAAAAATCCGGTAATGCACCATTTCATCATGACATATTATAGTCTCGTCAGTATAGCATTTCTATGTTTATCGTCGTTTTTAAATTAACTGTTTTGTATTTCAGTCGATCAAATGGAAAAACTAACAACTGGAAAACGTCTTTCTACATCACAGCATTCGAAATAAATTTTTATGAACTTTACACCAAAGTGTTTCAATGTTTCGAATAAAAATTAGTTTTTGCAAGCTGTTAAACTAAGATATCAAAATTATACAACTTGTAAATTGTCTTGCTTATAGCTGGTCCAACTGTTTTCCCGGAAACTCCATAATGAATACGAGAGAGAAGCAGCTCTTTTTCTTTGACGGTGTCACACTCTTCATACGCTGATAAAAGGGATCGAAGCGTTGGGTATTTTTGAACAATTGCCGAAGCTCTCTCCACAGAAAGACCCCTTAGTCTCATGATTTGTCGAGCGAACATTTCTGTTACCGTCCAGTTCTGAAAGAATTATAAATATGGACGCATTATTTTTATTTTCATCTCCAAACTTATAATATCGAAGGTTTTACTTTCTGCTTCACTCCAAAATCATTGAAATCACTGAAAGTCATCAGATGGATTCTTTTAGCTGACAAGACCTGTTTAAAGTTGGGCCATTCCTGTTTCGTGCAGCTTGAGATATGTTTATTCTAAAATACAATCATAAGTCACCATGCATAATAATCATCACTGAGATCAGTAATAACCAAGGACGTTCTACATATGCTCACTGGCTGTAGTAGGCAAGTAGGCTTGTATTTATGTGTCATGCAACAGGAGTGTCTTAACGGAACTAACCTCATAAAGTTTGCTAAGGTGTCTTGTCATGTGCGTCAAATAGCCACATGTATCTTTGATGGAACTTGTTTCCTGTATCAGAAACTGATTGGTCATCTGTGTATTGGCAACAGCTTGATTCAAAGCTCCGTCGGCTAAACCCCAGTCACCTTGTCCGTGGCTTTCGATTAGGTAAATTACGTTGAGCCCTGTTTGCTGCAATCGAAATTTCTGCTCATGGAATCTTCCATCTTTAATACTTCCAGCTAGATCGTCTGACCGCTTTCGTTCAATGACGTAAGGTAATATTAACTCTGGGCTTCTAGATATAGTCAGTCGGTTTCGGTTTTGCATAGAGTTGACCTTTTCTCTGCAAACCCAGACAAAGTCTCCAACTGATAGACGAATAACTTCGAGAGGAACACCATTTTTTCGTAGTTCACCGATGACTTCATCTTTCTTGCATTTTCTACGCATAAAATATTTTGTTAATTTATTTTCAGGAGTCTACGAAAACAATTAGTATTGCACACTTACGCTGTCGTTTCGGATGTATCGACATACAAGACAACTTCAAATCGACCAGGTTCAAATGTTGTCCGGTGGGCAGGTAATGCAGAATCTTGACTAAGTTCATCAGCTGAGTTATCCTCGTCATCTATTTTGTAATAAAAATGATTAATTGTTAATAACGTCATTATATTTATGTAAAGTTATAGTAAAATTGCATGCCCACCAGTCGACTGGGATTCAACGATTAGGTTAATTCCATGATCAGCTTGTAAAATTTTAGCAGCCAGAGTTCTTCCTTCAGGAGTTAACACATACTTAGATGGGTTCCCATGTTTCAGAATCAAACTTTTGGATATTAAGGTGCTCATTGAATTCCAAGCAGTGTAACTAGAGCTAGGGTTATCACTTCTTGTGAGAGACGAATCGCAATAAGACTGGGAGTCCTGAATTAACTCGCTCTTAGTCATGTAGCCCCTGTAACCTGGTTTAGACTCCTTCATTCCAATCGCAACAAGAAGGGCATACGCTCCAGAGCGAAACCCTGGCACATAAGCTTTGGCTGGTTTTTTTGGCTACACAAACAAAGCATTGAGTCAGCTTCCTCAGTTCTAACAAACCTTACGAATTCTCATTAGCCTGTACATAATCTTCCATTACTTTTTTTGTAGTGGGCTGATCATCCTCTTCTAAATCCACGACCTCATATTGTTCACTATCCGTCAACTTCTTCTTCTGGCGCTTTTTTACGGGCTTTTTATACGGATCATCCTGCGATGACTGTGGTGAAACAAGAGGAGACAACCCCGAGCCCGAGCTCTGAGACACTGAAATTAGAAGCACAAATTTGATATTACATGCTATGCAATCTTCCACAACTAAAGGAATTTGTGAACACGAACTCACTAGGCGGACTGATTCCTTCTTCAGCCATGCGACTGTCAATCATCTTTGCTAAACCAGGTCCGAAGAATTCCAACAATAAGCATTCTCTGCCAGAATTAAGAGCCAACGGGTACTTCCTTAGGGATGCTAACGCCTGTTTCAGTTCGAAAATATTTTGGATTTATTGAATCCATATCTCAATATTCCCGATAATAAATCGCACCAAACTTACTTTAGCGTAGACGTACTGCATTTTGCTGTTCTTCTGCGTAGCTTCTTCACGCCATTCAATCAGCCATTCTTCAAACTTCGGATTTGCACACGGTTTCGTCGGTTTTGATGTGGCTCCAGAAGTCCCACCTCCTCCCCCTCGCCACTTCTGGCTCCACGACATGATATTTCGTTGCAGTTGCAATGCAATACCACTTACTTCCCAAACAGTAAAGTTAAAATTGCAGCAGTTGCAGCGTTGAAGGAAAATTAAAAGTAGGATTTGCAGTGTCGGTAGGTAAGAATGTCTTGTTAAAACTTGTTGCTTTCGTCGAGATCGTCCTTAGCCACTTTTTCCACCGGGAAACAACAGATTCCCGCTACAAACAGTAAACATTATCGGATTGTACTCGATGACAATCAACGAAACAAACTGACAAAGTTCATAGGATGTGGACGTTCCACTCATCTGATGTCAATCAATCAAAAAATACTACTTTTTCAGACGATGAGATGAGATTATGAACGTGTATATTTTGAAGTCAGAATTGAAGAGAAATTAAAACACGTCGAGTGAGAAGAAAGCATTAAAAGTGCAAAACTTTCGTAGAATATTTACTTCAAATTAAAATCAGCTACATTTCGTAGTTTTAGTTTTTGTACAATCAGAAACACGATACATCTTATTTTAATTAGCATTTTAAAAACATCTCCAGTTCGAAGGCAGTGAACACTTGAAGGAAGAGTACAGTTATAATACACAGATGTAATCATCCTTGATGCAGTCTATTCTGAACACAGTTTTGGAACGACCATTCGTTCATACGAGTTATTAAAAGAAATCTCAAAAAGTTAGTTGCCCAACATATTAAATTTTTTGTCTGTAAATAAGAAAAGTTTCAAACGTTAAATATAATTCCCTATTGAAGTAAATGTAAATAGGATATGCAAGAGTAGATTAAACAACTTACTTTTCTTGTCTAGCAAATAAAGTCTTCAAACTTGGTTGTTTAGGATCTGAATTCCTGCTTGATTTTGAGTTCCATGAGGAGGCTTTGTTAGGTTTTCGAAGAGGTTTTGTTTTAGAATACTGTTGTAAGTTCTTCCGGCGAGTTTGCTTGTCAGCCGGTTCATCATCTTCAATAGTTATCTCAATTACTGGAGTGTCATTTTGTTTTACTGCGGTTTCTTTCAGACAATTGTTTTGTGGGCCTGACTGGATTAGTTCATGCTCAGTGTCATCGTCAGATTCTTTGGCCACAGTTTCATCTGAATAGCCAGAGTCAACTTCGCTCTTGGATAAACTATATATGCTTGGCAAAGAATCATTCTTCTGTAATGAGATTACTGATTCGTAGTTAGTATTGTTGTTTGGAATTATTGCCTCATTGTTTTCAGCGATCAAACTAGACTCCTTAAAATATCTAAAATACAAACCATAAATAAAATTTCAACTCAATCAGTAATATTCTGTATAAATACTTACTGGCTTTTCACAATAGTGCGAGCATTTTTGTCGTATATTCGATTTCTTTCAACCAAGCAAATTGGATTTAAAGAGGTCGGGGGCTTTGCGTCTGGTACAACAGAACTAGGCTTAGGCTTCTTAGTTTCGCAGATAAGGCTACGTGCAGAGTTTGCAGATTCGAGGCTATTTTCGACATCAGAATTTGTGGACTTGCTAGTAGGTTTAAAAAATATTGATGTGCATTCATCATCGTCATCTGATTCTGAATCTGATTCGTCCTTTGGTTTGTCATTTGATTTTGTGGAAACTGTTTTATCATTCACATCACTTGATCTGGAAGTACTTCGTAATACCTTTTTAGAAGTATAAACCTCTGCGTCGTCTTTAATGATTAATGATGCTTCACATCTGTCTTCTTCATTAGTATTCATTGGGTTTGCGCTGCTAGCTTTTTTATCTGCGATATCCGCCCCCGGTTTTGAAAATTTGAACTTTAAAAATGGATTTTTAGATTTAGCAGTTTCGCAAGCTTTTTCACTAACGGAGTCATCTTGAATTTTAATTCTTTTCGCTGCTTGTTGCTGCTCACTTTCGAAAAAGTCGATGGATGTGTTTGCGTCATGCTGATCTGAAGCTTGATACAACGACCGTAGGTCTTCATTAGTTTCATCATAGTTTTCTACACTGTTGGAGTCTAGTGATCAACAAAATAGCAAAATTACAGTTTGGAGCAATTTTTGGAGCATTTTTTGATGATTCACTGCTGATTACCCACAACCTACATTATTAATATCTTACCAGTTAATCCTCGTTTCCCAATTGACTTCTTGACTGATGAAACCGTCTGCCTTTCCAAATTGAAAGCTTTCGATAGATCCCGATGGGTGAGGTACTGATTAGCTGAAGGCCTACTAAAATTAAGATGCCACATGCTTGTTTTATCATAACCCTACAAAGCAGAGTTAAATAGGTTAATAGAGTTAAATATTTTGTATTGAAATAATGTCTTAGTTTACTGTAATACCGAATTGGGTTTCATCGGGTCAAAGTTATCAAGTACTTTAAGCGTGTGGATATCAACGTTTCCTAAAGCCATTCCAAGAGCTAAATCCTGATGTTTGTACGAACCAGCGTAAGGAATGTCTTCTATGCTAATTTCCGACGAATAAGGCGTTAATGGAACCAATTCTCTAGTTGTAGGGTCAAAAACCAGTTGGTACAAAAAAGTATTCTCCGCTTGCTGAAATCCTATTATATATTCTTCAGAGACTTCTGTATCTAATCGAAGTACTGTAGAAACCCCCATTAGTATCTGGAACGGATGTGTAGACAATTTATAAAATACAAAATCATGTATTATTGTAGTCTACTAAGCATACCTTCCGAATATCATTGCTAGTGGTTCCATCAATTAGTTTTTTCGCTCGTACAAGACCTATTCCAGGCAGTGACGCCAGGTAATCACAGCCTGACAGAATGCACATCGTGCGAAATCTGTCAAAAACAAACTGCTCTGCCTTTACACCCATTGTGGTATGTAGTTTGCTTTCGTCAAACAGAACCCCATGCCCTTCAGTGTTCATTTTAAAAAATATCTACAAAAAACAACAAAATATAAATCTTGTTTGTTCTAGAAAAGTCACAAACGAAATATTTATGGATTTGCGATTTTAAATAAAATTAAAATACCTTAGGACATCCAAATAATATTAAATCTGAGTCTTCTGTTATCACAATATCAATAATTTTTTTCTTGGCTAGAAAGGCCAGTTGAGAATCAGCTTCGTATGGAGCCACAATATAATCGATCTTCATGCTTCGTAAAACCTAAGGTCGATAAAAATTAACTTTTCTTTTGTACTATTCGCCATTCGCTTCTCCGTACACCGTAGTATCTTGACAATTATTTACAAAATATGAAGATACCTTGATGAACTCTCTGGCCATAGCATGCGTGATATCTACACATCTTGTGAAGCATTCCCAAGCTTCCTTTTTCATCCCCTTGCGCAAAAATTCCTTAGCCTTTTTTCTATTTTCCTCTCGCTTTCTAAAACAGAATAAATAATTTCAGCAGCAACTCTACAACTAGCAAGATTGAAGTCCATGAACGAAGTTAACATACTCTCGTCGCTTCTTCTCAGTTTCCGACTTCGACGGTAGATTTCTTCCGTCTAAAACCAAAATTGGTTTCACATTATGTGCCAACAAGACATTAATGTACTTCAAACAGTATGACACATATGCTGTTGTAGGCTCGCCCTTTCCTAATTTCTCAGCGCAACCAAAAGCTCCTGCAAACACAACCCGAATATCAAATTACAAATCCACGTATTTTCGAAATTCTTTCATAAAAACATGGTTGAAGTAAAGTTCCTTGGCCAAGTTACCCTTGTGCAGCCACCCATACGCGTCGATTCCCACGGTACACCCACTGAAATTCCTCACATGTGACTTTGAACTTGCTTTCTTAACAAATGGTAGTAGTCCATTAATTCCCATGTTCGCTGTCTCGAATTGTCTTACTTAAGTTCCCTTTGAGCTTAGGATTATCGAACTAACGCTTGTCTAGAAATCGGACCCTGTAAAATGTTTCCATGAAATTCGGAGAGAAAGTTGGCAGTCCAGTGGGGTCCGTGGCGGTGGCAGTGACTGTTGAGCTGACAAAGACAGGAAAGAAACCGCGCCACTCTTCTTTCAAAATACAGAGCCGAAGGCGCGAGAAGACAATTTCGATGTCAAAGACATCAACTCCACTCCTGACTCCTGTGCTGTGTTTTCTCTTTTTTTCAATCCTATAAGTTAACTGTAATTAACTTTCCGACAATTTCGACTTTTTCCCGATTTCGTCATGGACTGGATTGAACACCGAGTCGAGGTAATACTGTAGATATTAGGTGTGGATTCATTTCGATGGATCTGCGACGCGTCTTGCTGTATGTTTTGGTCTCAAACCCGTAGGCTGAGTTGTATGTAGTGTGGAGAAAGGGACGCGTATAAGTTATGAATGAATTTGACATTTGAGAGAGTAAATGGGAAAACTCATGTGGGTGTGGTTTTTCAGGGACCTCCTTCAATTTTCTACGTCCCGGAGTTCATCACAGAGAGCGATGAGAAGTATCTCATGGAACAAGTAGCACAGGCACCCAAGCCTAAGTGGACACAGCTTTCCAACAGACGGCTGCAGAATTGGGGAGGAATTCCTCATCCAAGGGGGATGGTTGCTGAAGAAATTCCAGATGTACGTCTCTTTGAGTTATAGTCTAATCGATCAAGTGGTATAATGTCTCATGTTGTATTTATTATCTCAGTGGCTAAGGAAGTACATGAAGAAAGTTGAAGGTCTGGATTTGTTCAATGGGAAAGTCCCGAATCACTGCTTGGTAAATGAATACCAACCTGGACAAGGTATCATGGTAAGTTTCGTGAAAAAGAGTAGGGTATGACTTTTAATTCATGTGAATTAATATCATAATTCAATATCTGATAAAATGTTTACAGCCTCATCTTGATGGATCTTTGTTTCACCCAACGATCACTACAGTTAATTTGGGATCTCATACGATGCTTAATTTTTACACTCCACTTCCAAAAGATGTAATGTTTATGTTTAAAACTCCTGCGTCAAACTATTATTGAATTTATTTATTTTCGATTGATTATATATTTTACAGACATCCGTGCAACAAGCAGATTCAAGAAAGACAGATTTTAAGCAAAGATACAAGTTCTCCTTGTTCTTGGAACCCAGGAGTCTTTTAGTTCTACAGGACGAGTGTTACACAACATTGCTTCATGGGATTGACGAAATTACGAGCGATTTAGTGACAGACAAAGTTCTGAACTTGAAGCATATTACAACTGCTACCGTTGGTGATGTGGTGGATAGAGGAACAAGAGTATCTCTGACCATTCGGTTTGTCCCTAAAACTACAAAGCCCATCTTAAAACTAAATCGAAAATAGCAACGCTCAACCTACTCGTTTTGTATTTGTTGACTGCTGCACAAATATCTTGAATTACTATACCTAAGTAAAGTTCTCGTTCAGTTAAATAAGCATACTTATATTTTTAAGAAAACCTTGTCTGAGACGCTCTGTATATTGTTGTAAGTTATATAACTAATGATCGTGTAAACAATTCAGCTACATAGCTATAATGTGCTATACAAAAATGGAATAATTACCGTTTAGTGCGAATATCGTGTATACTACGTTCTCTAATTATCTAATAGAATCATTATTTGTGCTAAAAATTGCTTTGATTGTTTTGTTTACTGAGTCTTTTTAATTCGATTAGCCAAGTTAGGTAGTGTTTGAGCTTGTCGTTGTTTAATCACTCTAACTTCCTCGTCTTCCTCGTCTTCCTCCTCAAGGGTAATTGTCTTTTTTCTTTTCGGTTCCGGTTCCAAAAATATTGGAGCAATGAGAAGGCAGATTATTGTGACGACTACAAAAACCAAAATATCATAACACCATAAGTTAAGATTATAACTTGCGTCACTTAAAGTTAAAGCAATTGCGATTTTATAAACAACAATGAGCTTACATGAGATAAATATCGGAAACATGACATAAAAATTGATTGGTGAGGTATAGTAATACACTGCCTCTGACCCATACAGAAGAATAGACAAGCTGAGCGAGCTAATTGAAAGGGTGATGATTGGCAAGTGATGGATGAATAGGGCACAGTGAACCATAATCACGGAATTCAGAAGGCAGTATCGACCCAGGAGTCTTGCTGTAATGGAAGTCACTGTATACGAAAATCAAAATAGGATATTATTGTGACATAAAGTGATAAAGTCAAGAGCAGGTTCTTTATTTTAATAAGTATTGCAGCAATTCTTATGCCTTTCTCAGTGTCATCTCCAGATTTGAATACATTTCCCTGTAGGAATTTCTCCTCATCGATGAAGCATCGGATGGAATTGCTGAGCTCGATAAAGGCCACAAATGCGATCCAGCCTCTCATACAATAAATCACTGCATGGACCATCTTCACGAGCGTTCTAAAATCTAGAGAGAGAAGGAATTAATGCATTCATTGCTATGGAACGGCAGACGTGAGTGCCGAAAGGGTGCTCAAAAGTTCAAGAGGAAGTTGTAGGTGCTTCAAGTGCTTTTTGAACATTAGATGAGGGCTCACACGTAACAATCTACTTTTATGAATAGCCTCAATGTAGCTTGATCAGGAGCTCGTCAGAATCAGTCAGAATTCTGAATTCACGTGTTAAAAAATCGCCATATCGTCTAAAAATCTATATCTAAACCATCACGATGTCACAAACTGACTCCCCAAGAGGCATCTTAAATTCACCCCGCAACGGTCCTGAACATGAGAAGGCCTTATCTCGGGACATTTCTTTAGCTGTGGCTGCAATTATCGAAGAGAGTAAAACATACAAAGATTTAGACTATCTCGATTCAAACAGAAAGCATGCCGACAGTCCAAGAGTCTTGAATGAGTTGTTGCTGCAAAAAGAATCTTTGGAGTCAGCAGCCTCATCTTCCAAAGGAAGTTCAAGCTCCTCCCAGAGATTTAAGAAGTTCAAGAAAAAAATTATCAAGAAAGTCAAAAGTTCTGTTCCTAAGATTGCATCGATAACATCAGCCGCCTCAACAGAAAGTGCAAACAAGAAGATCACAGGGCGTCCTCCACCAGGACCCGTGAAACCTGCATTGGCTCCCTTGCTTGCAACGACTAAAAGTCCAAAAAAGCTCACTACTGCTGCAGCACCTCAGAAATCGACCAGCAAGTCTGAATTAAAAGGCAAAGCTTCTAATCCTAAAATCAAGAGAGCCAAAACTTCTTTGAATGACACCCGAGAAAAGAACACAAAAAATGCTGAAAACCCTACGACTACTGAGTCGACTTCCACACTGCTATCATCAAAGCAATCTAATTCTGAGTTAGGTGCAACCTTACCCAAAGGTTCACAAGAAGGAGCCGATGGAAAAAGCAAGGTAGGCTAATCAATGGTTTTGTGAGTTGTGAGCTTGCGACATTTCGAAAGAACTTATTCGATTGATAAAACACGTAGGAAATGCTGCTAATTCTGGAAACCCCTTCCCCTTTATTGCCCTCAAACTTTCTCCCCAACCATTCACAGCTATTTTATATTGTCTATGACTGTCAGTCCACGCATAAAATGTCGTGTGAGAGTTATAAAGAAAAATTATGACAGGAATTAATGGAAATGTCACGTCTCCCTTCATGCGTGTTGTGTTAATAATGGCTTTCGTATTGTGACTGTGGTCTCACGCCAGGAAATGCTGATGCGAGTTTGCTTTTCCCGTTGCTTGTGTTCTGAGTTTCTTTCGATTTGAAGACAATTTCCTTCTCTGAGAATTCTAGGCTACAATACATTATGTGCTTGTTACTCGTACTTGCAGGAAGCAGAATCTCAACCTAATCAGAAACAAGACGAGAAGCGACCCGTTCCTAGTCCTCCGTCTTTTAAAGACTACGGCGTAATGGAGATCGTGCAGTTTATCTCCAGTGTCCAGAAATACATGGACCAATTGGGGTAATGGGAGGAATCTCTTCTTACTTATTTGGTAATGACGGTAATAACAGTACGGTTTTTATTTCGTTCTTTGCAAAATCTACTCAGGTATGAAAGAAACGGCGAACCTAAAATTCGGGTAAACACAAAGCTCTCTATGAAGCACTTGATGGGAACCGCTAAACAGCTAATAAAAGCTGGGGAGCAAATTAAGTGCCTTCACGCCCTCGTAATGGGAGTACATTTCACCAACAATTGCAACATTGTGGAGAGATTTCCCATTCATTTCAGGTACTTTCACTTTCGTATCAAATGAACTTGATGGTAACAAACTAACATTTGCAACTGCAACTATTGCTTAGATCCCTTGTGAATGGAAAGACTTACAAACATGTGACACTGGGCATTTATCTTTTGGGAAACTACGGAGCTTTAGGTATCAGTCGAGACACAGGGTTACAAGATAAGCCACCTATTTACCCTCGATTGTCTGACATGATCAACGACTACTTCCGGCATTACACAGATGGTAAAAAATAATGGGGTTTCCCTGCAGTGTGTCTATATAAGTTCTTTTGTTTGTTCTTCTAGCCGGACATGAACTGAAAGAAGTTCAAATAGGAAACATCATCAGTCACAATCCTCACAGTCTCGAACCCATTACTTGGAAGTTGGCAAAGATTGACATGCAAACGCTCAAGCTTGCGTATGAAACCGAGATTGAAAAATGCTCTAGAAAACTTCGTTCTCAGGTATTTTTGACTAAGTATTAAAACCAACTTCTTCAGTTTTCATCACAGCCTCTAAACTCAACTATCTAACTTGTGATTGTTGGTTTAGATGGGAGCAGCTTGTCTCAAATGTAGCCACATGGATCCCTACGAGTATATTGAGCACACAGCATCTAGCAAAGTCCTTAGCTCACAGAAGTCGAAATCTTTGTCCATGGCTGCGATGAGAAGTAGAAGCAACGCTACCTCCAAAGCGATTTCCTTGACGCGGGCAAAGCCGTCTACTTCTACAGCTCAAAAGCCACGAAAGCCACCGGCGAAACCAAATAAATGATTAAGATTTTACGAAAAAATGAATACTTTCGTGGATTTAGAACTGACTGCAGATGAAGACTCAAAGACAAATTGACCCCCGAATCTCTTACACAACCTCCTTACTTCTACACTTCTTACACTTCTACTACATTTTACTACGTGCTGGAAGAAATTATGAATAAAATCGTACGATACTCGACCGTAAATGCTTACCGTTCACTTGAGTGGGTGACTTTCTTACACCATTCCTTACGTTAGTGAATACAATACTCGTGAGTACTTATTATAACAACAAATTACTATTACGGGAAACAAATTTTGAGCAGATGAGTCACAGAACCCTGGACAGGATTAGAGTTTAATTGAATTTATTGTAGCAGAAAGAAAGTGATGTGGAAACTTCAGGAAACTGTCACGGTTTTGACTTTCTCTTTCGTATATGTAAATGCTTATGCATTTTATCTTGCACACAGTCTGCCAGATGAACGAGTGAAGTGACTGCAGATGTGAATAAGCAATAGACTAAGCCATATAAACCAACATAGTAAATACCCGGGTAGTACTTTCCGGCACCCGAATCCGGGATTTAGAGAGTATCATTTGTCCCATCTTATTCGGGTGAGCTCAGAGGAGAACCGCATACAGGGTTGTAAAGTTCTTGTTCATATATTAGTCAGTCTTATTCTCTAGGATAAAGCCTGCGGAAGTGCGAAGAAACCTGCAGAGAGAGATGCGGGCTTCCGGCTTCCGGATTCTGAATAAATCGATGCTGAGTTTCTTGTATTCAAAGCATCTTTGTAAAATACAAGCAAATCGAATAAACTTCCAACAGCCTTTTAACAGTATTATTATAATAATAATTATGAACTATTTAACATAGAAGCTAGAATATCGCGTTAAATTGAAGAGTGTTATTGCATGCAACACGGACATAATTCTAAACAAGTGAACATCTTTGTTAGAGCGTTCACGGTTTAAAATTGCATCAGGCTGTTCAAGGTTTTTATATACCGAAGAGTAATAAATCTTTTTAATTGAGTTCTTACGTTTTAATCATGTATTGTAACATCCAATCATTCAACAGAAAACTGTTATCCAACAATCTAATCGTACCTTAATCATCGACAGGTCTTATGAAATGTTACAACGTAAAATATACATTCCTTAACGGTGCGAAACGACTAACTTAGGTATTACTAAAACAGTCCTCACTGCTTCGGAAATCGATATCCCTTAACTGCTAGTAATAATGATATGTTCAGCAACCAACGCTGCAAGACATATAAAAGTAAAAGTAAGACAACCAATTCAAGGAAATGATTGCAGAGTTCAAGATAATTTTACAATTCAATTCTGATTTACCTTTTCAATTGGTAATTAAGAGTTTCGTCCACGCATCAGTCCAATAGCAGCATCAGTCACTTGAAATCTTCCATTCTTTTTGTGCAGCACAAGTCCTTTTCTATTCAAGATCTCTCGCCGTTTTCCATACTTATTTTTCTTCACTATTACCAATTCAGCAGATAACTTTTTGAATAAAGTTGCCTTCGTCTTCTGAATGGCAGTCCCGAATCGTTTACTGGTTTCATGAAGATCCAATGAGCCTAGCTCGGAAATCCCAAAGGAAGTACTGCAACTGGTCGACGGATCCTCAGATGTCCTCACGTGACTTGAACCTTCCGAGAATTCCTTTTGGATTTCTTGGTCTCTCAGCGGAAATAGGGGAAAACTAATGGTCGTCCGGACAGCTTCCGGCAACTTCACGCTATCAGGGAGCCTGAATACTTCTCGTGACAGCAGAGAAAGCAATGAAGACACATCTTGTTGATCCTCTTGAACTGGACCCAGCGCTGCAAACAACCAAATGG
>JAQGAD010001867.1:0-16487 GCA_034696625.1 Isotomurus palustris | reverse complement strand
GAGTCAACTTACTTTCAATAAATGTTTTACATCACATGTTACTTGTGTTCCACACCGATCAGAAGTTTTTACTGACAGTACATACATTTTGAGGCAACAAGGCGTACGTAAACTAGGTTGCAGAATCAAATCTGTTAATTAGTACGTTCTGTCCGCATATGAATATGAATTGATGACAAACATTGATTTGGCATTTATGTAGTAACACAGTAATAGTAAAGGGCTGTAGGAATCGAGGAGGACAGATTTTGGGAAAACATCGTGGCGTACAGTAACGAATGATTGAAAGGAAGCAAGTGAAAGTAAATTCACTGAGAGGAGAGAGAGAAAACTAAAATATTCGACTGCTTGATCTCACTACATGACAAAAAGGGTGAAAGCATCTTTGAGGCCTTTTTGCATATGATAAAACAAAAATGACTATTAGTAGTTTGTATAGTCTTGAATTGAGTAAAAAGGCTGGAGATTTTGAAGTATGAAGAATGCGAGTATAAAAGTTCCAGTCATCAAGACCATCTGAGCAGAAAATTAAATCTACAGTACACAGGGAGTTATGTGTTTCGAACAAATTTGCTTACACGAATGACAGCTGTATTTATCACACGACCTGAGTCTACTTAAATTGACATCCGAACGAGGCTTATGAGACTGGAGAGTGGAAAAGTGTGTCAAACCAATAATAACGTGCTCGACATGTAGACCCGTGAACAAACTGTGTGTGTGTAGAGTTTGCCAAGCGATGCCTCGCTGGTTTTGCGAATCCATGTAAATGATTCTCCCTTCTTTGGCATTTAAGCATTTTGGTACTTTTAGAATATTTGCTTCATTTGGAACACTTGGACAGATCGAGTCTGGTTTGTTTCTGAGGGTTAAATTATTTAAAACGTGTATAGAGTGGAGATCCACTTGGAGCTCGTACCTGTGTGCATGCCGATTCGAAGCTTAAGCTGTTCATTTGGTCTGTGTCGAATGGTGAATTTGAGGACGGCTTCACGGAGAGCAAGGGCCATACTAGCGATTTCTTTAGCGTGCGAAATCCCATTGCGAACGGGTAGTCCTGAAACTACCATGTAGGCATCTCCTATCGTCTCCACCTGTGACACAAATCCACTTAACTTAAGCCATGCAATTTTATCTCCTTCGTGATGTTGATGATGATGTTGATTCCCCTAAATTGTCAATGTGCCGACCAACCACCGACGCTCTTATTCGTAAACTTACAGACAATAATACACATAACCCTGTATACTATAATAACTAATGTGACTTTTACCACACTCAGCGACACACAAACACAAGATCCGAATATACCGAATCACTATCCGGCTTATTTCTATCTTCAGCTCCTCTCAATCTTTCTCCACTTTCCCTACACACAAACTTCGAAACAAATCAGACATACCTTGTAGACATCGAAGTTCTCAATTATAGCGTCGAAGCATGTGTAGAGATCGTTGAGCAGGTTCACAACCTGAATACATTTGAAAACACACACACATCAGTTGACTTAATGACTTTTTGGCTTTCACGGGACTTGGCTTAATGCATAGAAATTAAGTAACTTTCTTTTGTTCTCAAAGCAAACAAACAAACCTGCATGGGAGTACTATCTGCGGACATCTTTGTGAAGCCGACAATATCTGAGAAGTATATTGTGACGCTGTCAAAAGTTTCGGCCATTACGGGTTGTCCAGCTATGAGGTTACTTGCAACGGATCTGCGGACAACAAGAAATCAGTAAACTACTCCGGCCAACGAACAACTGCCAAGCCCATTATATCGTTAATGTCGTACTTTGGAAGTAATTGATACAAGACTTCTTCGCATTTCCGTTTTTCTTCCAAGTAGTCCGCTGTCCTTTCCTCAACAAGCGTCTCCAAATTGTTCGCATATTGTTCCATTCGGGCCAGCAAGTTGTCCACAAGAGTTGGTCCACTCTCATTTTCTCTGGGCACAGCAAATAAACCAAATTTCAATGGAAATGGAGGGTGAAAATGGGAATGTAAGAATGTATGACACATTCCACCGTCACATTCACATTTGATCCACATTCCACATCCAGTATCAACATCGTGTACGCACGGAATTACTTCACTATTTACGTGGTATGATGTTCTTTTACGTCGCTGCCTTTCCTATTAAGAAATTAAGATGCCAAGGAACATACTCTAGGATCTTTCCAAACAAGAAACTCCTCTGAGTTGTCAGTTGTTGCACACAAAGCACCAGTTAAATATCCACAACAAAATGTGGTTGAGAGAGCAAATGTATTCTTGCTTCTTCATATTGCGAGTCGAATGGTAAAAGATAATGTAATTAGAGGGAGAGTCAGGGTAAGTAGAATAATAGTATAATAGTACTAATAGATGCATATCCATTACAGCATTTATTTCATGAGCTCTAAATGCAATTTTGAATCCTTCAAAGGAACTCCGCTTTCCTTCACTGTTGGCTTCAGCAATTATCAGCAGTGTTGTGTACATTGTAGCATGATGTTAGTGGAAAGAAGTTAAGTTGGAGAGACTACATAGTATAGTATAGTGCGTTAATGTCTCATTTCCATGAAACCCTGTTTATTCTACAGACTGTGATGCACTAAGTAAGAGTAAAGCATACTGAGGAGAGATAATGCATATTCAGTAGGAGAATATGGAATATTACGGAGCTTTCACTCTTCATTTTGCAACCGGAGTCCGAGAGAGGAGGAAAGGAATCAAGTTTAGATCTCAGAAGATTTCCCGAGGTAAATGATATCATTGAGATGGAAATGCTAAACCTCGCAAGAGTAGAGACAGGCTTCGTTGTGGTAGCAAAGTAATAATTCTTGCGTCTTAACTTCGTCACCTACACAAAAGTATAAGAAGAAGGAAGGAAGGCAGGATGGATAGTTTTGTATACGGTGGAGTGAGTGAGTGTGTAGTGGTTGGTAACTGGTGGTGTTTAACTTCACATACAGCAGAAGAAGGTTTCACTTTCCAACATCAGCAGCCCCTTTCAAGTTTGAAGCAAGACAATTTCTAATCCTCGCAGAGGTCTGACTGATGTTTCCTTTGAGGAAGTTTCGACTGAGCCTCCTCTTCGTATTTTTATTAGACACTTTGTGTTAAGCTGGAACTCTCCTCGTCATTATTACAAATGAAAATAGGTCGTAAACGGCCAAACGTAGATGTAATAAATATCGCTTTCATTATTCTAACTTCGTGCTTTCTCCATCTGCCAAACTTTCCATTATAACTTAAATAGAGACGAAATGTTCATCTTCTCAGTTTGACTTACAAGAGTATAACTTTCTCCAAACTCATT
Organism: Isotomurus palustris; assembly: GCA_034696625.1. NCBI lineage: Eukaryota > Metazoa > Arthropoda > Collembola > Entomobryomorpha > Isotomidae > Isotomurus > Isotomurus palustris. The sequence goes on along the minus strand of JAQGAD010001867.1, from coordinate 13,184 downwards.
ACCAAGTCAATCGACGGCTAATTTGAGTCATTTCTTCTTTCAAAACCACAAGCGTGTTTCATCCCTTTCCATCGTGGGTCTTTCATCAAACTTCATTCAGTTTCTACTCTCTTGTCGTGTTTTAATTCAACCGATGTTTTGTGTTGGCTACTTTTTACTTTTCCTTTACCAAACGTCTTTGTCTCATGTTCTGCTTATTATTTTAGATTTTTTATGAACTATTAACTTATTGTACTTATTGCTCACTTTCTCCCAACGAATTCTGAATTCTTGTGCAACAGTAAATTTTTGATTCGCATTGCAATATTGCAAATCCCAAAGTCGATCGTTTCTTATTCCGTCTTTAACCCAAGTAGAAAAGGTTCTGAAGTATTTATATAGATTATAGACGTCCATTTCAAAGCATAAAAATGTTCTAGATGGTTCTGTTCATGCTTCACCTCACTATATACTTTTTCACATTAAAAACCGATTTGGATCTTACGGTATTTACTAAATATGTAAGTCGATACATTAGTTTGATAGGTTCTGCAGAAGGGGAGGTTATATATTAAAGATTCAGTCAGGAAGAAGAGATTTCGAGTTTGATTTCTTTTACTGGTCGCTTTTTCCCCGTGTAAGTAAACGCCTTCTGACCAGAGAGAGCCTTTTACCGTTTTCCTGTTATCAATGATTGAACGTGTTCAATAAATCTTCGGGTTGTCTTATAGGTGTCAAAGGAAGTCGATTGAAGACTAAGGCTATTATTCTTCTCAGATGACTTTGGAAAGCAAGAAATGACGTGGAAAGATGTTACCAAGAAGTAAACGAACATGAAAAAGTCTCAAAAGTGGAATTGCCTCAAGAAAACGACTCAAAGGGTTGCTCGCCCAGGAGTTCTTTGTAAAGGTTTCGTTTCTAGCTTCGAAGTCTTTCATCTTTTACGTCAACTTTATTCGGGTAGCTCAAACATTTGGTTTGCATGCAAGAGTACAGAACCGTTTTTGATTCATAATACTCTTTTTTAAACTTTAAACTATTACGTAACTCTCATGGAAGACTACCTTATAAAGCAAATTATACTGCTTAACGGTTCCTCAGTTCCTTCTTTCTATCTTGCATCCGTTCCTCTGTCCGTCTCTCCGACTTTCCGTCCAGATATTTTCTTTTTCATTCATACACACACATTCCACGACACTCCAATAAACACCTCACCACTACTGTAAAACTCATCTCAATGCTAACAAACGGGGAAACTGAGGGTATTTATGGTTTGTAATCCATGTGAGTGCTTTGGAAAACGACTTAAGTAGGTAATTAGAATTACGACATACACACCATACTTAAAAATTGAAGTTCGCGTGGATTAATTACTTATTCATGACACTATAACAGTAGTTCTATTGTGAGAGTGGAACAGGGATCAACCATCAACTATCTCAACCAAAACGTGGAACTTGACGTGCACCAACACGTGTTCGAATTATATTAAGGTTCACACATCTAAAGCCCAAATCAAAAGGAGTAAATTCGATTCTCAAAATTCATCATAACCATTCCTCCACAACTGAACTTTCTCACATAGATTCATACTTGAGTGGATTTTTTACCTACCAAAGAAGAAGAAGATAAAACGTGAAAAAATATAAATCTTTCAATCAAAGAAAGTCACATTGCTTTCTTACATCAGGTAGCCGCAGCCCCCCTCTGATTGAAAATTGAAATCCACTTGTACAGAAAGTTGTTAATTAAAATTAATTCTTACTTATTTAGTCGACGAATAATTTGTTTAATCTGTCCGAAATCAGGTCTGTCATTTGGATCCTCTTGCCAACACTTTTGCATCAGCTCGATGAACTTCTCGTCTGAAGCGATATCGCCTAACGATGGGCGTATGGACTTCCCACTTCGCAGCAAGTGAATTATTTCTGTGAAAGAAAATTAAAATTTACATATTGACTAAAAGTGCATTCTTATTTGCTACTGTTATTCAAAGTTTCAAAGCAAGCGTATTATACTTTTATTGCTGATGAAAAGCACTTAAGGACCCGAATAATACACTTTAAAAAATCAACAGTAAGGATTGAGGCTGTGCCATAATCATATCATCATTATTGAAAGTATCATTATCCTAAATGTATTTGGGTAAGCAGACGTCAATAAGTAGTTGGATTACAAAGACGCTGCTATGAAGATAAATCTGGTGGGGAGAAGTTTATTCAGACACATTGAAGATTTGTAGAATTGGAAGTGAATGTGATGACGACTGCCTTCCCGGATTCATAGACGTTGGACGTAGCAATTACCTTCCCTAAACTCTCTGAAGTTATCTTTGTGGATTTGAAGAAGCGATTTTCCCTACAAGTGAACGCAAAGAAGATAGAGAACGTGTGTGTGTGTGTGCTTTGATGGTACTTAAACACTTTCTTATTTCCTATTCAAATACTAAACTTCCTTCTTGAGGTCCCGTGTCTATTCTGAAGCAAACGGACGGATGAAGTTTATAATCCGAGTGTTGAATCAAATTGAATCGAAGAAGGAATAAGGAGAGAGAGAGAGAGAGAGAGAGAGAGAGAGAGAGAGAGGAGGAAAGTGGAATAAAATCAAACCCTCACTTAACGTAAGTATTTTCTGAATGGTTGCCACCACACTCGTACATAACCTCGACGACGAGCCCTTCTTCGTGTTGGAAGGTTGGAACTTAAAATACATAAGGAAACACAGAAGAAGGGACACAATAAAAGAGAGGGACATTGTGTTGGAAGTCTTGGAAGCCACTCTATCTTGACGAGGAATCCTTCCAGCAGCTCCTCCTTTTTCAATCTTCTCATATTGGGACTCATAAATCTCCTAATGTACTTGGACACTCTTTCACAACTAATGCTCCGACCTTAAGGGAAAGGTGAAAGCAGAAACTTTCTCCAGCCATTTCTTTACAATGGAACGGAAAGTATGAAGATCTCACTCTACCCTCTCACGAGCATTAAGCGTCTCAACGAAAATTTGTCAGTGGCAATCAACCTTAAGAATTCCCTTCTCAGACAAGGTGAAAGCAAACTGTTCGTCTCCATTCATTTTTGTCTCTTTACTTTATTCTTCCTTCAAAGGCAATTGCTGTCGCTCCATCAAGATTTACAGGGGCAGTTCAGTCAGGAATCAATTCTAATTACTTTTTGCTTGTCTCAAGTGGTCATCCTTTTGGTTTTTTATGAAACATTTATCTTTGAACATGTTTTGGAGACAGCTTTATCATCTTCAGAGATTCAATTTTGAACTGTCCCGTATATTTTAATATCTCTGCTTGGAAGGAGGAAGTGAGTCGTAGAATATTGTGAACTATATCAGCTAGGAATTAGGAATTTGTGGGCAGCTCGTAATGCTCGTATCCAAGGATGAAAAAAGCTTTGGACTCGGACAAAAGCAACTTAAATAAAGATTAGCAATATTATCTGCCTAGTCCAGTTGGAAGTTGAATAAGCCTTTAATTCCGGAATAAAAGCTTGTGTAGTTTTTGGACATCAACAAAGCAAGGAAAAAGCTGCTGTAAAGAAAATGAAGATGAGTAGGATTTTGTTTGAAGTCAGAATATTGACTTGTGTTGTCGTTCGTGATGCTGAGGATAGAAGAACTGAAGTCGAGGAGATAGTGGAGAACAAAATGCTTTGGAAGAGTTGGATTCTTTGTGGTATTCATGTGCTTACCGTCGGGAGGGTAATCTTCTCTTGTGTAGAATGGTCCTTGTCTGGCTGCAATTTCGTGGACAATGATGGCGAAAGAGTAAACGTCGCCTTTCTGAGTTCCTTCCGGAGGAGGATTCCCCATTTTCAACAGTTCTGGGGCTGTCCACAGCTTTCCTAATTAATTTCAAATCGTACCGACTTATTGTTAGTTTCAGTTCAACAATACATGCATACACACAATGAACAATGAAGATTCATGACTATTGTTAAATTACTGTTCACAAAGTCATCAATGCTTTCATCTCTAAATTCAAAGGCTTAGTGTTGTAGTTATTCGAACTATTTAGAATTTAGCCCACGCTCCATGTTTCTGATTACTGTGATTACTAATTCTATCAGTTTGGTAGCTGGTAGCTGGTCAATCTCCTTCCCAATCACTTCAGGCCATGTGTTAACATTAACAGTGAAACGAGAAGGAGACTGAATACGCTAAAACTATCCTGCTTTATCTTTCCCTATATATGAGAACATTCTGTTTTTGCCAACACTCTCACTGCAGTAACATTGGAGACACGTAGAATGACCACAGCTCTCTTCTCGAGCTCCATTTATTAAATTGAAACTTTCTAATTGAATTAGAAACTGCAAATGGTGGAATGGAAAGCAGTGTGAGCTACGAGTTATTATTAGAGCTGCAATGTCTTTCATTCTCCTTCCTCGTTTGTAAGTTAAGGAAACCCTCCACGACTAAACACTTAATTTCCTTAAGTAACAAGTTTAACGTAATTTTATTTTCGTTCATTTCTCTTTGAAAGACTTTCTCCTGAAGGGAGGATAAATTACTGGTCATTTTATGCAATTTTCACAACCACAAATTGGCAACGAGTTCGGCGAATTTCACGCCCAGTTACCCAATTATACTTAACACTGTTTGTTTCGCCTCTTATTCCTTACTCTGTTTATGAGGTACGCGATAAACAAAATCCGGTAAAAAATTGGAGGGTTCTAAATTCTAAATTGTGGTCAGTGGCTGTCAAGTTAGTCTCGTGTGTAAGAAGAACACAAAATAACACGAGAAGAAATAAGAAATGACCTGAGCTGTCCACTTCACGAGTAAACAGTGACAAATGACTTTCACCAAACTAACCCACAAACAACTACAAATTCACATAAACTTGGTGTGATATGAATAAACTGCCCGTGTGTACCGTAAAATTGACTTAAGTTTGCATTTTTCATGAAATTACGTGGATGGGTACACTTTGGAAATGAAAAAGAATGAGTTCATGAACTACACGTTTAAATCATGTCTTCTCAACATGAATAGATTTGCATTGAATAGCTTGGCCTCGAGAAACACTTGAAGAGTAGGGCGAGCCTTCCTTCTTCATCTCCGTATCATCATCATCATCCCAATTCTGGCTCATCGTCTTAATGTACCCTCAAATGTTCTTCCGAGATGGTTATTTTTACGACTTAATAAAATCTTTTCGAGACGGTTCTATCCTTTACTAATCTTGAATAATACATATACGGAGGATTGGCTTGCCCAGGTCATAATAAAAAATTGAATGCATCCTCCAAAATTCCAACACTCATGTTGCTGCTTTCCTACCTTTGGCATTACAAATTCTGCATATGCCAGACACACATACACATACATGAGCGTCGTGCATATGAAACCAGACGACTATAAGTTATGTTCTCCATTTATTACAAAACAGAATCTTTGGAGCAAGTTCCAAGGAGCAGTGCAGCTGTGTTGTTGTAGCCAAAATTGAAAGAACTTAAGGAGAAAGTCCCAAGTTCGCTACAACTACCCTCTGAGTCTCAGGTATTGGAGGAGATGTGAGGGACAACATTCTTGTGGTAAGCTAAATCAGAAGTATATAGTAAGTAGGAAAGTGTAGAAAGTGTAGAAAGTTGATCCGGGTTGTTGAGACAGGGAAACGAGGAAACAGGTACTTCAGGAGTAAACTAGAAAAGTTGGGACATGGAGTGTACAATTTATCATCTGTATTTATTACTTGTACAACCGGTGAGTAGATACAAAAGGAAGGAAGGCAGGTAGGATTAGTTGTCGTGAGTCATCATGAAATAACAACTTGAGAAATATTGGGCAACGGAGGAACTTCCCATCACATTTCGACATGTTGTGAGTTGTGAGGTAACTCAGACTCCAGAGATGTTTTCAAGGATGGACATTCGGTTACGGCTTTATGGGTAAATGCACTTCAAACAATTTCGACATGATTGCTTGTAACAATCGATCAACTTAGTCTCATTACGAGCTTTCTAATAACTTGAAAGCTGTTTCGGACTGTTTCGTCTCTTCCCCTGGAGATTCTCCGGCCACACGGACTTTCACCTTTCCCAAAGTTCCTCTCTCCACACTTTTGATACGCAACATTAAATTCTAGCTGCATTGCACACTACATTGTATTTTACAACGGAAACTATATGCTGCATACTTTTGGATGACAGTCTATTACAAGTATTACAACCTTCACGAAAATATTCTACAACTTATATGCATTTTTACTAGAATAGTTTACTGCTACAACTTTGAATGGATTTCTTCAAAGATTCCGCAAGATATAAACTTACTTCTCCAGTAGGCGTATTCACCTTCTTCTTCAGGTTCCTCGGGAGATCCACGGAGGGAATGGAGTCCGAAATCGGTCACTTTCAGTACGAAACGGGAGTCAACAACACAGTTGCTGGATTTGAGATTACCATGTGACCGAATCTCACTGCCGTGGAGATAATACATTGCCTGTGAATTCACAAAAAATCATCATCGTGTGTGGCAGTAATTACGTGTAGGAAGTGTGTCTCACTTTGCGAAGCAAAATCACGCATTCTTTCTTTCAGAGTGGGACGTAAACACAATCAGGAAACCAAAGAAGTGTACAAGAGTACCAAAAAACAGAACGGTAGCTAACATGCAAAGCAGTCATAAATTCGAGGACGTGTTTTTCAGGAGCATTTTTATAAACTATTTCCGATTCAAATTGGAGTTTCGGAAACAATTTGACCGTCTTTGAAGTAAGTCAAAACATGTTTACTCCTCAATTTTTCTCTCCCTGAGTTCTGAAGAATTGTGTGAAGAGACTTTGATGACAGAAACGATGAACGACAGAATTCGCCTGAAATCTCAACAAACGCCCAAGTTTCCCTTGAATAACAAAATACTCGCAATTAAGTATAAATATGCGCGTGCTTTGTCCTTGAAACATAATTACACTGAATTTGTGAAATCCTTCAAGCAAAGATGACTCGTTTACTATGGCAATCGATCGGCAATTTGATACACGAATCCCACACAGCGATTGATAATCCGTGTGCCAGTGTGTCTTTTAAACACAGTTTCAACCTTTTCACCAGACACTGACAATTCATGAGTTTCAACTCACACTTGATTAAGGACAGCTCTAGCTACGACATTCCCTGCGATATGTCCTTCCACTCCTTCCCAACAATTTCAAAGTGTAGTATCTGATTTTACGTTCAAATTTTCAACGTAAAATCAGAACTTTTCGAAGGATTCTGGAAGTCTCCCTGAGTCTATTTGAATTCTATTTCCATCGGAACTTGAGTAGTATGAGTGTCACTTCTTTAGACTATTGGGGAATTGTGTGTGTGTGTGTGTGTCACTCAACAGAGGCAAGTTGAGGTGATCAAATGCTTCAAGTGTGTGTGGTGTGCAAACACATTTAAGCAGTGTGCATTGTGTCAAAGGAAGACGTGTTCTCTTTATTGATGTAAGGCAGTAGTAAGTAGTAGCAGACTGCTAAATCCATTTCCATCTCTAATGATAATGAATTAATATCGAATGAGGGAGAGTTGACATCTGAGTGGGCTCAAGTACTTCGTGCTGATTTGAGTGCTTTCTCCTGAGCAGTTGAATTGAATTCTCCAGAGGTCTGTTTAAAGACAGTCGATAGATTAGCTCCAAGAAGTTCTCTTCATATCCGCCTTTACGCCGTTCCTCCCTCCTTCCTCATCTCTCATGTAACTTAATTAAACGCTCTCAGAACTGCTAAATAGATTTTCCTACCGAATTCTCTTTCGTCTTCTCAACACACAGTCAAGCCCAACATCATGTCACATGTACTACACACGCTACACTTAAGTATAGTTTAACTCCATCGAAACATCCACCAGATTCGAGTCAGCTTCTTTTCTTTTGCTAAGCAGTGTTTTCATGCGATGATCCTATGACACATTCCTCTCAACCGTTATTTCTCAACTTTCCTTCCTTCCAAGCAAACACTTTACATGAAAATACTTGCGACTTGCTGGAAAACACGTGAATTCAGTTCTTCATTATTCAGGCTCTATTTATTTGTTGATTATGATTATATATCACACATTGCACGCGTTAATCTGTATGTGATTTAATTATTGAAGGTCTAAATCCAAATTATTCATTCGCCTACTTGTATTGAATGAAAGGCAAGTGTGAGTTTGTTTTATGTAAAGTTGAAAGTAAAAGGAAATCAATATGTTTCTCATCTGATCTGAAGAGCTGTTAGATTTGTCCAGCATAAATAAATGAACCAAACCTCCTCCGTTCTGTCAGCTTAGAGAGATATGAGTGTAAAAATAGCCTTAATGATTTTGGCATTCACGTTCATCCGCAGCCATTAAAGATTTTGCTTTCTCTTGTCCTTCAGACAGAATGGCATCCAGTGATGCATGATGGACGAAGTTGGGCGAAGGAAGAAGCAAAAGAGGAGATCGAGACGCCTTTGGGAATGAGAAATTTCTTCTAGGTTTCACACTTTGGGAGCTGTCATTCATTCTAATAAACTTTAAGCTGGAGCCAATTTCATGAACCCGGGCTTCTTGTGACGTGTGGTGCTTTAGTTTCTTGGCAGCTTTCTCTCTTCATCTGTCAGTGTTTGTTTGTTATGAGCTGTTATTCTTTGACGGAGCAGAAATGGAAGGACATTGAAGAGTCTCTGTGGGAGATACTTTCACACCTGCATCAGCTGCTGCAGGTCTACAGTCAACGGGTCTCTCGAAAAGCAATTTGGGAAGGTGATAGGTGACTCATCTGCGAGACAAGAAGACGAGACGAGAGCCGTTTGGAAAATGTCCTTTTCTACAGACACACCTCTCGAAGGACAGGAACACTTTTATGTTTCTAGATCAAATTACTTCCTTTTACCTGATTATCTTGATTTACCTCCTAGATTCCCATAATAACAATGCCTTATCTCGGCTGTAATCAGGGAGAGGATTACACTATTTGCTCATCCTACGCTCTGCCACCATCCTCTATGTGTATTATTATACGATGTCTATACACTCTGAGTGAAAGTCTGGGATACACGAAGATCTCTGGACATAAATGTCACTATAAAAGGAAATTGTTTAGTTTTACAACAAGTCAACTAAAGAAGAGAGTAGCAAAGTATTTCACATAGAAAGCAAGAAATTGCACTCATGGATGCAGAGGAAGAATAGGAGAGATGCGAGATGAGTGTTCATTGTTACCTTAACAATGTCATGCGTGAGACTGTAGCGAAAAGTCCAGTCGAGTTTCAGCTGTTCATTCTCCAGGATATCTTGAAGGCTTCCTCTCGGACAGTATTCAGTCAAGAGGCAGCAATGAGGATGATCGACACAAGCTCCGATGAAGCGAACGAGATGGTCGTGATGCAAGTCTTTCACCTGCAAATCACAATCACTTATTTATTGACGCACGAAATAGCTGAGGGAATCCTGAGTGCCGTCTGGGAGTCATCTGACTAATAATACTCTGATTAATAAACATAAAATATTACGATGTGATGTGCTGAAGTGAGAAAATGGTGTAGCAAAAATCTTGAGTATAAATATTCATTTGTTTCAAGAAAACTCAGACTCGGATGATTTATGTACTTCTCGGCTCTCCAATGAATTAAAGCTTCTCATATTAATCACAGTATAAGTTTACGAGTAAATTATTATATACCGCTTTTTTATCTTGCATACAGAGAATTGTACATTTGATCATTCTACAAATGACTTTGTTTCTTACTGTTTCTTTGGTGTAAAGACAGAGAAGGAACAGAATGAAAGGTGTAAGCTGTGAGTTAAAAGTATCGGTGTTTTAAAACTTAAAACCTTAATCTGGCCACATAAGCTGCATGTAAAATTAAGTCTGTTGTGTTCATTTCAATTTGAGCTGCAGTGTATGGTATTCTTTGAAATCTTACGTATGCAAGATAAAAACCAAGAATAAATGTCAACGCCAGACATTTCATGCAGCGTTTGCATCGCACTTGAGTCATATTCACCGTTTGTTTACGGGTAATTCCACCTCCAGCCATAAACTACATTAAAGTAATTATGAACAGGAGGAAAGATCAAAAGTGTGTGGATTATCTTTCCACAATTCAGAATGTTATTAACAAAGCAGAAGATTACATCATCCCACATCCAAAATAATTCAACTTACTCGTTTAAGTTCCAGAAGAAGAGGCCGTGTGAGCTCGATTTTACGGGTTTTATTAATCTTCTTTATTGCCACCACGCTTGTCTGTTGGATTAAACATTCGAAGCAAATTCAGCTTAGCATTTTATTTATATACACACGGCTCAGTTGAAATGGTAATCTGCTCGGTTTGGCTTTGATGACAACTCAACCAAAATCGAGAGCGAACAATAAATACAACAGATGAGAAACTTACTTTGTAGAAACCAGTTTTGACAAACATTTGTTTGTTTGCTGCTGGGAAGTAAGATTCATTTGAAAAGCCGCTCTGTAAATAAATTATCAAAGGATTATCAGATCATTTGGTGGAAAATACCAAGAGCATCTATATCGAATAGAAGAATGCAATAAGATTTTGATTTTATAAAACTATTGAATGACGAAATAAATTATGTGATATCCGCCTTATCAAATGTAATACAAAGTGCAATAGTAATCAATAGTCAGTGCAGAAAAGTAACTTTTCTTGATCACCGAATTATGAGATGCGTCAACTTAAGTGGAGGAGACTCTCAGCATAAAATGAACTTTTTACGAGTGTCATGGTCCGTTTTACTTTCGTATGTGAGCGTGTGCAAAAGATGCAACTGAAGTTGTTTTTGTTAAAGCCTGGGGATCTCACTTTTACCTCCCAAGTGTGTTGTACTTGCGTAAGCTATAATATTATTACCTTGCCTTCTTCTACTTTCCTGGAGACACACACACACACAACTTGGGAGAAAGTTTATTACAACAAACTTTTAGTTCATTTGCCCACCTTCATTTGTGCAGAATTAAGAGAGATACTTTCTTTCTCTTTTATGCAATCTACCTCATCGTATTTACACGCTCCACTCCAAGACTTGAATTTCACTGAGAGAGAGACAAATTAATGTTTCTGTGTAAGTAAAGAAGAATAAATGTGGATAAAAATGAATGAGCCTTGCAGAATACGACGACGACGACGACGACGACGACGACGACTGTTTATACTTGTAATAATAACACTCGTTCAGCTTTTGTGACTCGTGTGTCGTGTGAGAGTCTACCTGGAATAGCCACTTTCATTTAGATGAGAGAAAAAGGTCTCAATAATTATTATAGCATTACTGCTCCAAGATGTTATCTACTTGAGATTGTTGAGAGTTGTGTTAGGAGTTTCGGAGAGAGGTGAGTCAGACAGGATGTTGTGTTGGTGGAACTCTCACTTTCTAAAAGACTTTCTTTGTAACTCTGGAAGTTCTAGGAGACGTTCGTAGCTTCTAACACTGCCAACCTCTATTCAACCCAAGTTTACTAAAGTGCTGGTCGTCTAGCCAGGGAAACTTTTATGATCTCAAACTGAATACCTTAATACTCAAGCCAAAAGGAAAAAATTCCGCTGGATGAATGGAAAATCGATTTCCTCAAGTTCCCATTCAGGGGTTTTGTTAAACGCACACGTTACTAAATTACATTTACACATAAAATGAAACGATGAGACGGTTGCTCTCTAGTGTGTTACTTAAACTGGAGTGTGACTCTGCGTGGAGATATGTTTGTGACTTCTGACATGAGATTGTGTGATGCTATTTTAGCATTTTCACACTTCTCGTATGATTACACAATTGCTCCCGCATTTTTTCCGTAGAATTTTTAAAAACTTAAGTATCCACACAATTTTGTAGTCAAACTTTCCAGGGGTGTAATTCTGTTGAGGAGAGATGTAATTAAATGATAGGCGAAGAAACAAGTTTACCGGGAGAAGGCCGTACGCGTCTACCACTCACACACGTTCATCCAGTGAAGAAAATCGAGTTAGTGAAATTATAATTGAATCTGCAAAGTAGGACTCCTCAGTTCAGAACATTTTGCTTGTTTGGCAGTCTGAGAGATTGTCACATGAGAGAGAGAGCCAGCTTGAGAGAAATTCGAGAAGGGAAAGTTTCTCTACAAACTTGATCGCTTCCCAAAGTTGTGAATGCTGATAAATGTCTCGGTCAAAAATTAGATTCTTATTCGTAGAGCTAAAGACGAGGAGCTTCCAATAAAGCAGGTGAATGTGGCCTTGTGAGTTTACAAGTTTCTTCCTCGTCTTATTTGGAAGTCAGTTTACGTGAAGAAGGAATCACAAAAGAATCAAACTGATTAAAGAGTAACTCGATAGTCGAATTCATTTGTAGGTAGCTTAAGAGCTGTTGTTGCTAGTCTGCGTAACCTCCCAATTATTAGAAATTAGAATCTACTTCAGGCAATGAAATGAGATGCTGTGAATACTCTGATTACTGATTACATATCACATGTAAACTGTAAGTTTACGTGGATCACTCCTACACGAAAAAACATGCGGAGGCGATCTATGTAATTCAGTGAAAGTACCTAGTGATGTTTACAAAACACTAATTAGACGTCTGCTCTTTTTCTAGAAACACACGTCACATTTCCTAGTACCACTTTGCTGTTATCAGATGATACGGTAGAAGATATCCATATGTCATGTTGTAAATGGATAATATGTGATGATTTTAAGGGAAAGTATTATATAGATATTATTGCGATATCATACTCACTCAGTGGAACGTGATACTACACACGAAACATAACATTAGAAGTACTTAGGAAGAAGCGACTTCCAAGAAGTCTTACCTGAAGAGAGACTTTTGAAGGAGCGAGACTGAGATGAGATCCACGTTTATTTCCTCGGCTTTCTCCTCCTTTTGTGATCACTTCATCCCAATTCACCTTCCATGTCATCGATGCTATTTCAGCCTCTACTTTGTAATGCCTGAGGAACACACATTCAACAAAAGAATTTCACATACATTAGAACATTAGAAGCACATTTGGTATCGATGGAGGATGCATATGGCATATAGGAAACGTACGTGTACTTTGAATTTACACAATAGAAAAGCGACAGCGTACAACACACCATAAATGTCCGTAAATATCACCTAGCATTCCAAATACTTGTCTAGCATTTATTACTTTGTATAATGTTCCTGTGGTGATTCACAGAAATGTCTACATTTTATCCTATTTTGTTTTATCTTGGCCGAAGAGGCAACGTACTGTTTTAC
>JAQGAD010001866.1:0-16497 GCA_034696625.1 Isotomurus palustris | reverse complement strand
ATTGTCCCGTAGATCTTGTCTATCGAAGCGTCCGTCGGGAGAGTACAGTTGAACACCGAAAAGTGACGCTACACAATAAAAACAAGTACATCATAATGTAAGGCCTTACTAATTTAATTAAGTCTGACGCTGATGTACTTTAAGTCTGGACGGGATGTCATTTCTACCCGCACCCGGGTGAATCATAGCAGCTATAAATTGTAAGTCAGTTATGTGAGTGAACTCTCCTTGTTTCTCCAAACTGTAGAATCCTTTCATTTCAATCGTCTGTCGAACGATTTCGTTGGTGACTTGGTTTCCCCATTTGTTTATTTCTGGTAAATTGATGTCGTCGATGAAGAGAGTCATGCGGCGACCTCCAGTCGGCCCGAATGTCGTTCCCAGTCGCTTTTCTAATTAGCTTTCCATCGTCTTCTGAATCTGATGAGGACTTGTGGCAAAGGAAAAGTTTATTGTCCGCGTCAAGTGAACCTCCGAGCCGAATGCTTCCTTCTTGTAAGTGTCAATCATGAGAGTTTTCGACGAGCCTTGTTCGCCAATGAGGAGAACTGCTTTACGCTATACATACGGAGTAATTAAAAAACTCAGTGAACTTATCTGCAAATCTGTATTTCATTAACTCATTACAGCTTCTTTCTTTACTTGTTTAGCGACGGTATCAATGAGGACGTTGGTTCGCACGGAGTCTACGTTAGGAACCATCACAGTGGAAAACTCATTTGAGAAATTCTCCGGAAGACTGCAGTCTCCTAGTCGACCTTCCCAACTTGCCCAGCGATCGTGTTCCATGACGTAGTCGAAAATAGTCTTTCCAGCGTTAGGAAGAGGAAGCGACAGATTGAGTTCCGCTGGAGAATCACGCAAGAAAGTGTCGAACTCGAGACGATCTTCTGTTTCCAAGAAGGAGCCAACACTCCAAGCAAACAAAACGTGAATATCTTTGAGATTTCAGTTTCATTCACTTTCCTCTCGGGTCCACCGAGTGGAAAGTGAAGTCTCCCGGCAGAAGACTTTCCAGGAGAGACAGCAAAACTGCTGAAAACAAACCATTAATAGCCAGGAATTTATCAGAACTCCCCAATAATGTAACTCTAACTCAGGTTATTAAATTATCAGTTTAAATTAGTATTTTTGGTCTTGAATCGTACTACAACGCATTAGGAGGTAATGTGACTACTTTACCATACTTCAGTGAGTGTCAGAGAAGCATTTTTATGGTGCAAAAAGTGTCAGAGTTTGGGAAGATATGATCGAACCCCGACCTCACGCTGGAAGTTTGTAGCTTTATGCGACTACTGGACCAAAGTGGATGGGCGAAAACCACACGATTTGATCGGGTCCCCTTTCCTCTTGTGGACTCTTTCGTCTCTTCATATCCTTCCAATGATAGTAGACCATTTGTTGGCTTCCACATACAAATATAATTTTTTGAGTAGAACTGTAGGGTCTAACTTAATTAGGGTTGAAAGTGTGGACCATCTTCGTGAATCACCCTGTACATCACACTACTTCTATAATAAATAATTGTATTCTGAGTTCCACCATTCTATCGTTTCTTTTTCATGTGTTCCAAAAATATTTATCCACCATAATAATATAAACGTGTGGCTTTGATGAATAAATCTCATTTCCATTGATTACTATGCTGGATATATTTTTGTTTCCAAAACCCACTCAATCAACTATCACAACCACTTGATGATAGTTAATACTATGTGAAGTTAATTTCTCATTATTCTCATCATCGTGTGTCTCACTTTTTTGCATAATGAAGCCTGAACAATGAATCAGCATATTGTGAAATGGATGAATCTGGAAGAAAACCATTCCCCGGTGCTGATACATTTCGTCGTCACTATCTCTCCTGTCTGTACGTGCATACTCTCCCCACTTCATTCCAAGCCGCTTCTCATTCCTCCAGTCACTCTCATCACATCTGGTCAACACAAAACAACACTTATCGGTTTACCTTAAATTCGTGATTTTTCGAAATACCCATCTTGAGTTTCGTCTTCGGAGGGTCTGCCCTCTACACGGGAGATCACTTGGTTTCAGTTGTTGGTATTTGAGCGAGCTGGATTCTGTTTCTTCTGCGCTTGCATTTCTTGCGAAGATTTTGGGCACAGTAAGCGGAGCTTGATTTTTTAGTACAAGCCAACGTACGCTTCATATTGCATTCTATCTATTGTTTAATCCGATCTAAGACGTATAAAGAAGCCAGAGAACGGTCAGTCATTATGTTTGCTTCAATTTCGTTTTATCATCCCCAGAAATTATTGTTCTTTTATTGAATTGATTAGGCCTGATTACTAGTTATATTGTTTGACTGACATTAGTTCCTGCTCGTAAACTTTAGAGCTCGTAAGTCTTCTACCAGATCATAGAAGCATCGGGATGCCACCGAAAAAGAAATTATCACTTGCCCGTAGGTAAAGACATTATAGAATATCTGGGAGTAAATTGTGAATTTTTAATTACTATTACTACTTGTACGATATCACTCATGTTTTTTAACACTAATTTCAGCTTAACTCTGACGCAGATGTTTGAGCGAAACCAGAGTTCTCAACTCAACTTCATTAACTACCGACGTAAAGTGAATAAAGCCGTAACTTCTCTGAGCCAAAGCCAAGGAGTGTCTTCACTGGACGATTTCATGACGCCAAAGGTTCCCTTCAAGACACGCGTTGGCACAGTCCTATTGAGTCAAAGTACCTTTAAGAAGCCAAAGAGGAAAACACAGAGTATACCAATCGTGAGTTTAGCATAGTACAATGTTAGAACGACAATGTTCATGCACGGAAAACTCTATAAGCCCTTGTTTCCTTCTTAGGGTAGTAAACTCCGATGCGTATGTCGTGGCCTGTTTTATGATAAACCTTCACTTGATAGACATAAACAAGCTGTAAAGAACAATCGCGGATGCCCAATCTGTAACATAAAGAAGTTCCAGTCGCAGACAGTTACAAGGCTACATGCATATCTACATTTCGAAGTGGATAACAAACGATGCATAGTCTGTGATTCGGGAGTTATAAGCACGAGCTTAAAATTCTATCATCATTTAATGCAACATAACGTAAGGCTCCGTAGAACAATTTTACTTATTTGTGAGTGTCTTATTTCCTTCATTTATTGTATCTATTGCTTAGGTTGCTAACCAGCACCCGAGTGTTGTCTGCCCAACTACAACTGAATCAATTATGGAATTTGACGGTCACCACTACTATACTGCCAACAGTTTGACCAAAATGTCCGAAAGTCGAAAAGATTATTTGACTTTTTCGTATCGTTGTGTACACGATCATGATTTGATCCCTTGCGAGGCCGAATTTCTGATTGCTTATGCAAGAAACATAGCGTGGATTAATTCTTCTTTGTGGAAGAATTCAGTTCACAATCATCTCTCAAGAAAGGTACATTGCCGTTCTACATAAGTTTGATTTTTAATGTGCCACATAATGAAAAGAATAGTAATGTAAACTTTTCAGAGGATCAGTCTTAATCTAAATGCCCCTATGGAAGTGGATGTGGATTTTAAGGGAATGAGGTTCGTCGCCAGTCAGAAAGAGAAACATTTTCGAATATACACATGCCAAACTGCCGGATGCAAATCTAAGCTATTTGCAGAAGTTTGTCCTTCAAATGGATCAAGTTTGTGGAGCTGTCCGGTCTACAATAAGCACTCATGCAAACAATAGACTTAAATAGAAGTAGCTATCATTTTTCAGTCCTTGGATAGAAGGTCATACCACAGTATTTATCTGTTTTATCTATTATTTATTATTTAAAAGTGTTAACTATAAGTTAGGTCCTGATGTCCTATAGTTAGATAACCAGAACTGCATTGCAGTTTCCTCAGTTTGAATTTATTACAATATCAAAACGTTTATATCAATTAAATATGCATTTTGATGTATATGGATAAAATGCGGACTAATGAATTTGTCATGTTCATTCTTTTGAGTTTGCATATCACTTATCTAAACGTTCTCTCACTTGGGTAATTGAAAACACGTTGATGGGGCATTGTGCGGTAGTGTAATGCTGGCGGCATATTAGTTCATTTAGTTAGTTAAAGTTCAGTTAAACGTTTGATATTCGGTGTAAGTTGTCAGTTGTAAGTAGGTTGTTGCGTGGAAAAGACGTTTCTGAAAATGGGGAGACAAAAACGAAGTTATTTAATGCGTAAGCAATTTGAAACGCGTCCTCCATCGTTCTCGTTTCCATATGCTTGTAAGCATTGTCATCATATCTTTCTGGACCAGAAAGCCAAGGCAGATCATCTGTGGTCAGAGTGCAAACAATTTTCAAATAAAATGTGTGCAGTTATGTGTAAGAAACATCCTGAGGTTCAGACGGTGATCGAGAGAAAAACGGAAGAAGAAGATACTGCGAAGTATGTTTATCATATGGACCAGGATATTCATGAGACTGTCTGTGGCAAGAGGAACGACAGCAAAGTTTTATCGAAAGTTTCTTGGAACTGGGTGTGGGTAAGTTAATTTTTGACTGTGCGTTTTTTACTTCGTTTTCTAAACACATCGTTCAATTGATAGTAATGTAAGAATAATGTGCTCTACTAGAAATACTACCAGAACGTACATTTGCACATGAAAATTCTTCCAGCTGATGAAAATGTGCGTGTTTTCGATGAGGGATACACTTTTTCGACTAGGGATAGACGTGAGTTTGCGAATACCAGCCAGACTTTAAAATTGAGCTGTGAAGAAATTGACTGCCCTGCGTCGATACTTATTGTCGGTCAGCACTCGTTCCATCGGATTGACCCTTGTTTCTACCTGAGGAGCAATAAAAAGCATATGCATGCACCCAATCTGACGGTAATGTATACCCTCTTCAATTACAGTGGTCTCTCATTCTAGTAAATCTAAATTATTATTACCGATATTGACACTTTTTAGGGCGCAGAAGTGAAGAATGATATCCAGGTTGACTCAAGTGGAACTGTTCTACGTGAAGGAAGTCATAATTATCATTTGGAATATGAATTTGGAGAAACTAAGGGTTACAAATGTGTTGGAATGTGTGCGAAGTCTATAATCCGTGTGGGTAACGTTTACAGAAAATTTCCAGACACTGAGCACTTTCATCGACCTGTAAGCCCCTTTTTAGAATTGATCATGCTTAAAATAAAAGATCCAGCAACAGAATCTCTTGTCCAAAATCTAATCAAAATATATTTCCTAGTCGTACACGGACATTGTGGAACCCATCATCGAGGCCGAATTAGACGGACTAGGTCCATTTGTACACTCGAAGCCGTCGGACTCGGATCCTAGCTCTGAAGACGAATTGGAAGAATGTGAGGCGGCTCAATTTGGAAACAAGTTAGGTCGTATTGAAAACATGCGGTTCCTACTCAAGGAATTGGAACTGATATGCCAAGCCCATTTTATCGACAAAAGTGCTAAGCTGTATATTCAAGAAACGTGTCTGAACTTAAAATCAATCTTCAAGCCTACAGGATCAGTTCTGAATCCCACATGCATTCTACCCGACTTCCATCGATCTATAAAGTTCGAATCTGGTCTTTTACTTCATCGCAGAAAGCAGCTTCGAATGACAAGAAAAGAAGACATAATATGGCAGCAGTTTTGTTCTCATAAAATGTGTTACAGCTATGTTTATTGTGGTTTAGGAAATGAATATCCAGTTTGTCAATTGCACTTACCCCTTGACAGCGCTCTCTCTATATATAAGCTAACGAAGAATCAGTGTAACAAGTTAGGTATTCCAGACGCTACAACTGCTTACTTCATTAATTCCTCAAGGGTATGTAAAGTTGGATGGAAGAAAGGAGATTTACCATACAAGTGTAAAACTGGATCCGTAGAAAATCAAGCCTTACGCAGAGTCGTCAAAACAGTATATGATATGGAGCATTGCTTCACGTTCAGATGTAAGGATTCACAAGAATCAAAAGTGTGGTTTAACGTTTATGTGGTAAGGCATACTCTTTATTTTCTGGTAAAACTGTGACCAGAAAGCAGCATTGTAATTGAAATTGTTTCTGAATAGATATTCCTGAAGTTGATATCTATGGTCAACACAGACGTTTGCTGCGTAAACACTACTGCCAATATCTCTTCAGAAGTGATGTATTTCTTAAAATTCATGCTTCGCCTACATAGGTGCAGCATAACTGTTAATCCGTGCAAAAGTTCTGAATCTTCTAACGCTTACCTGGATCGAGTCAAAAGCCGTGGATTCTTATTTGATAAGAAAAGAATATATCCAAATCCTATTTCGAAATCAGTTGGACACTGCTTGTACATATTGTGTGCTCGCAGTTACTACTACGTCGGACGATCAACAAGTAACTCCATTCCTAAGTTCCATTTCACCTCGGATATACATGATGGTGCTAGTAGGGATGACTCAGTATGGGGTTCAATCTTAAGATCACATCGACTAACCGATTTTGAGTCTCATGTGTTTGCAAGCACTCCAAAGGAGCATTCTTTCTTGATGGAAACATTAGCAATAATTGCGTCCTCTATAAATTCAGACGAAGGATTTTCTCTTCGAATCGCCCATGGGAAGGAAATGGTCAACCAGAAGCTAGTGTTCGAGCCGACTTTCAAAAGCCACAACGTCAACAAGCTTTTGCAAGACATTTCCGTTCTCATGTTCGGGACAACAATATCAATTGAAACGAAAAAAAGTGATTCAAAACTAGTCCTTCAGAATATGGATCCCATGGACTGTTATTTTATTTCTTAGTGAATTTATGCTTAATTTGCGTGAAAGTTCGCTGTTCAGTAGTAACACAGAACTCAACGTTGGTTGGTTTGTGACAAAGTCTCACAGTACAAGTTTAATAGTTTATACAACCATGTGATGTGTTGAATCAGTAGTTCAGTAGCAGTAAACATATAAGCATTATTGTCAATGTTATAAACGAAAGATGCTACAATACCAAAACCAAAAATGTCTTATGCTGAGTTCTTAGTAATTATAAATATTAAAATCTGTACCACCACACCATTTTATCTTACAATAAAACTTTTAGACTAAGACATTTAAATAATATTAACTTTAATTTTGATTGAATAGTTTAAAGTCTCACTGTTGCTCACTCAATGTTCTGGATGCGTTCAACGAATGCAAGCAATGGATTATCCGCAAAAGCAATTTAATCGTTAATTTTTTTAACCTAGTCTCAATTAAAGCATATGAATTCTGTATTTAAAAGCTTAAAACAATCAAGAGAATTAGAATTAAGTTTCCGATCTGGTTCAATACTAAAACAGGAGCCTCTGCTGAATGTTGTATTTTGTATAAACCATATATTTCCATTTCATTCGTATTCTTAATGACTTGAAGAAATCTGCACTATGCAGAACACAGTGGATTTAAAATTACAAGTGTGTTAACAAATATGCATCAATTGCTAGTCAAAGTATTATGCATATTCCTTCCTGTTCAACAATGAGAGTATATAATTTCTCTAAATTCATTACCTTACGCAAGTTTCTTCTGGCATTTTGATCATTTGAATCGAATGTTGGTGAAATATGTGTAAAAAATGGGACGCTTTTATATGTTAGAACGAAACCAAAAGTCTATAAATGGGCACTTAAGATGGATAGTTTTTGCTTACAGATCCAAAGTATGGCATGTGCGTGACTCGTACAGCGTCAGTGTGCAAAAAAATTTGTGCAAAAACTAATTCTATGAATCAGTTCCATGCTGCCGGGAATTGAACCCGAGTTGCGACAAGAGCTCAAGGCTCGAGGCGACTAACTTGGCCACCACGACAGCATGCCAACACAGAGGAGAGAGGAGTTAAAGGAGCACATAAGCTCTGCTCTCTACGCTAGCTATCACTGGCTCTGTTCATTTCCAGAACGAGTCTACTACTACTCGTTCGTCCAAAACTGTCCCTCGACAGAAGTTCATTCAATTTGTGGACACTGAAGGAAGCGTCGTGGAAGAACAGTAATTAACAATCAACAACTACCAAGCAGAGACGGAGAAAGTGTGTAAGAAGATCAACCGAGTTTACAGAAAGATGTTTAAAGACGAACGACTATTTGCAGCCCTCGTTACTGAAAAAAATTGAGCAGTGGAGTAGATAAGGACCAATTCCTCGCTGGAAGACTGGCGAATATATGTGGTTAATGAATTGTACAGTTCTCTCCTGGAACCTGCAACCCAAGTGGTAAGCGCATTAAAAAGCTATAAACTTGCAAAAACAATTATCAGTTCTATAACTGATAGTTCTTTCGATCTCTTCGTATTTATCGTTTCGTACTTATTTGTGTGTGCGTCTTGTGAATAATGACTTATTTTTGTTGGCATCACTGTAAAAAAGTAGATTTGTGAAGCTAACTGCAATATGAGCATCAAATAAACATGAGAGAGAATCATAATCAAAATTGCCTTTTCTATCTCTCCTTTCCTTAAAGTACAACTTTCCTTCCTTACTTCGTCTCATCATTCTTCGTCCAACTTTCTCTCAAGCAAAAACACACACATACACACATAGACACACTGTTCACTGTGTGTGATACGCTAAAAACTAAGTTTCCTTAAGGTTTTGCCCAGAAATTAGCTCTCTTAGTAGAATCTTCGAGCCTCGAGACTAAGAGACTAATGAATTAATGGAGTGTTGTTTTTTGTCCTTTCAAGGGAACCGGAGGGATGGCAGTGATCAGTTTTTCCCCTGCCACTGGATCCATTTACTTGAACATCGTCTTTAACGGAGACGTTGCGGAAGAACGAGACTTCAGCATAGCCGTCAGAATTGTTGATGCTTCTGGTGCCGGAATAGAAGAAGCTGTAACTTCCATCGAGGTCAGGACTATCTTTGAATACAGGCAACTGCAGAGTTTTTCACGGGAATCTCTCTTCATTGTCGTCTATTCCCCCAAGAACCCGAGTTCAAGCTTATCGGATTCATCCAAGCTAGATGAGACTCTTCAATAGTTTTTAGAATTTTGCATTGCAGCTTCTTCATAGACAACCTATAACCAAGGCTAGCAACATCTTTGACACCGTCTTGAGTCCTGAGGAACTCACTTGATGGCTCCTTTCGATTTCCGAATGACCACAGTGCCAATGCTGTTATGTCTGTGAAGTTAGAAACTGGAAGAAAAGTGTTGGAAGAACTTCCCATCAAACTGAGAGTTATCGAGAAGTTGTGTCTGGAATGACTTCTCCCAACTCTTGTACGAGGGCAACATTTACCTCCACGTGGTTACTCAACGGGCGAGCATGAGTGGAAGACTTGTGTACCGGGGATTCGGAGATGCCCAGTTGTCTGACGCTCCCTTGAAACTTGAACCAAGCACGAGGATCTCTTCGGATCTCAGAACTCAAGGACTCGTCTGGGTTGGAGTGGATTCCGATTGCGGACTTAACTACCAAATGACCCTTAGCGAATGACCACAAAGCGATCTCATGCGGTTGGAGCTGATGGAAATGCCCGGACTTCAAATCAAAGGACTCCCTGTTCGGTCCTAAATCCTCGATAAATTTGAAGCTAGCGAACACGAAGGAACTTTCACGGAATTGGCAAAGTAGGAACTCAATTAATCAATTTCTCTCGTTTAAATTGAACTGTGAATTTATTAATTAATTATTTCCATTTTTCAGTGTAACTTTCACTCACATCAAAGCTGGAGACGCTGTTGTCAAAGTAATCAGAGTAAACTACTTATCCATTCTCACCTCTGCGAAATATCCGAGTTCCATCTTCGTGCACCGCATCATTAGATGACATTGTGAACCCTGACTACACTTTGTAACCTGAGGATGACGTCTCAATGACTCCGACAAGTAACAAATGCTTTTACGACGGAGTTCTGCGGGACGAGTATTCCCAATGGACTCCCGTGAACGACACTTGTCATGTGTACTTGCTACAAAGGCCAAGCGAAATGCGACGTCCTCGAGTTGACTGCGTGAATCCCGTCCTTCTCACAGGCGAATGTTGTCGATTGTGTTTGAACACTCAAGTAGCGAGAACCCTGCTACTCACGAACGAGGTTGTAATATTCAAGTTTTGGACGCTGAAGGCTGCAAGGTACGCATTGAGCTGAGGACAAACTCAGTTGGAACCTTTTGGATACATTCTTTGTGTTGTTTGTTCGTGCAGGGTAAGTCAATTTGGATTAGCGTGTAATAAAGAAGAGAACTTATGAATATTTCTGCATGGTTTAACTAATTACAGAACGGAGTAACAAAGTGTGCAAGGAAGATATAGTACTCATAACTAACATGTGGATTGACGGAAGGAGAAAGTGGAAGGGGACTGTTTTCATCGGTGCGTTGATTCGAATAAAGGAAGTACTTCTACTCCAGCGTTTCTAAGTGGAAATGCAAATTCAAGACAACGTGGGAAAGCACCTTCAAAGCAACGACCCAAGCCAACTCCAGCGGGACGAGGGAGTTTATAGAGAAAGCAGAGACGCGACTTAAAATAAATTAATACGCTAAGATAGGTTTTAAGCAACGAAGAAGAAGATGAACTCTCAAGAGATAAACTTGAAGAATTCTTGGTTGAAACAGTATCCTCACCAATGCAATCATAAATTTGAGAAAGGTAATTATTATGAATGGAGGAGATAAATTAGAGTAATTAGAACTAGATAGCAGTGGATATGAAGAGGAGAAACAATTCTTAGAACAATAAAATCAATTATAGGAATTCTTGATAAATGAACTTTGTAGCTTGCAGTAGAGTAAAATATTATAGCTACATGTAGTTCAATGTTGAATGTAAAAAGAGTCAATCGGGAGATTTCTCAAAGAGTCTGATAAATTATCAATGATTACTAAATGACAGGTCTCAACTAACACAACTTAGGCTACTTACGTTCAACGCATAATAATTTCAATAATATACAATCCTCAACAATATCGCATTCGATTGTCTTTAAGCAATTAGAATCCACAAAAAGCCTACAAAAGCAATACTCAATCAGTGTTTTAGTATTAAAAGTCATTTAAATAATTAAAATTTTACGTAGTGAAAATCAACTTAACTAGTAGAACTACAATATAAATCGCGTAACAAAAAGGAGATTGTCGCTCCATACAAACCGAACTAAAGGAATGCGCACTATTGCTCACATAGTATTTTAATTCTTCTACATTTATTTTAAAACCTCTGACGACTGCTGATTGTTAATAGTGATTCATTGATATCTTATATGCACGGCACCTTCAGGCTAATATGGCACAGCGCTCTATTTTTTCGTATTAAATATTACGCAGATTCCTCTTCAACAACGTAAATAGCTGACCCAAAAAACTGACCCAAAAAGAAAAAAGCGTCAACAGAATAATTAATATAGATTACTCCAATAATAAATTATGATTCCAAAAGTTATTTATATGAGTAGCTCTACAATTTTACCCAATTCCATGTTTGATTTGTTGGGTACTCTGTATTTAAAACAGGCACATGGAACAGAATTAATATTTTACGGTTGTAACATTGAAATGTAGTGTATTTATTGAATTTGTGCTCGGGATCAAAACCCGATTTCATCCATGTAGATCTATTGCTAATGTTTTCTATTATTAATAACTATTCCAAAAATTGAAATGTTTACTCCTTAAAGATTTCCATATTCACTGATCCCAGCAACTGATCGACTTCATTGATTCCGTGAACACCATTTTCATCTATCTCCATTATCCTTTTCTGCTTGTTTAAGTTTAAGTATCGTGTTCCGCTGATATCACTTCGCGTTATCCAAATAGTTCGCGAAACATGGTTCTGCCAATGGTCACCTAATGTAGGTACATTTATTCCACCCTTCTGGATCGCCGTTGACACCTAGGAATTCAGAGATTCATCATCATCAGCTATTTTGCTTAAAACTTCGTATTTCATCTCATTATTGTACCTCATTAACTACTACAACGGCAGTATTGTAACTCTTTAGTAATAACGAAACTTTGTTTAGTATGCGTCGCCTCATCTCATATCCATATTCAAACGTCCTGAAGAGACCGGCTATGGAGTCTACAACAATGAGATTTAAATTCTCGACGTCCGCAAGCCCCCCAGAGCCTTTTGGTCTTTCCAGTTGATGAAGAAGCTGTTGCTAAATTCATACATATGATTGATACATTGCATCTGTTTTCCTTTCACATCCAATTACATCAAAACCCATCCATCGCATTCCTTTCACGCATGTGTCTACATGTGGACGCACCCAGGAATGTGGCATGCACAGCAGTAAGTTTTCCATTGGGTTGTACTTCAGCTCATGCTTCATCTTAAATGCATCGCTCATCTGCTTGAAACGCTTTACTGGAAATGGTCCCTTTGTGTAGAAGTAGACAACCCCTGACAGGAATGTCATTGATTACAAACGTCACGACTCAGACAAAGACAGGTAAGGTTGAACTCCTATCCCCTTGATGCTTATGAATTAAATCTGAACGTACCATATGGCCGGCCGACTTCCCATTTCAAAGCCTGAAGTGCCAGTTGCATAGCCAGTTGAGTTTTGCCAGCGCCAGCTTCACCAACTACTTCCAAAATTTCATTTCTTCCTATTCGTGATCCATAGTGTAGCAATTCATTAAGAACAGGACAGCCCAGATTCATCTTCCTTATCATGGACGTCCCAAAATTGAGGTCTGGAAATAAAAATCGAACTGCTGCGACCGTTTCTGAGGCCGATAAAGAAGTGACCGACAATATCGTGATTGATGAACCCACTGAGTCTCAGCGATATCGTCTCCACCGTGACCTACCCTTGGAACACTTCCTGGTTCGTAGCTCGTATAATAAACTCAATCAGTGTGTATTATTTTGAATTAGTAAGCAGGGTTCCTAAATATATCTTAATTATAGAGTCTTCAAGGAATCGTGCCGGCTGACCTTAAAACGCTGAGACTGTGTGGCTATCCTACGGTACGAAGCGTCAGTGAAACCGCTAATCACGTTCTAGAGACCAAAACTGGTTTCACTGACTTCAAAGTAAAGAAGTTAAAGGTACTGCAGATCTGCGAAACATTAATACCTGCATTGAAATATGAGATGTATATTGTCTACCTGTAATCCATTGTAGAATGAAGCAAAAGCGCAGTTTCCTTTGGAATTTGTTTGTGCCACTGAGATGCACCAACTTAGCGCTGATCTCGTGAAGATAAGCACAGGATCTCAGTCCTTTGACGCTACTTTACGAGGAGGAATTGAAACTGGGTTCATTACCGCGGTGTTCGGTGAAAGTGGGAGTGGAAAGTCGCAGATGTGTATGACATTGGCTGTGAACTGTCAGGTAAATTGGTGCGAGCAAAATTGACTCAAGAATTTGACAATATGATATTTTAAATAATTTCTATTAATAGAAACCGATTGTGTTTGGCGGTGCTGAGGGAAAATGTATTTACATTGATACTGTTGGAGGCTTTAGGGCAGAACGGGTATCTGAAATCGCTGCTGCAAATAATATGGATGTTGGCTCTGTCCTTCGAAATATTGTCTTAATGAAAGTGAAAAAGACTGATGAACTATTTGAATCATTCAAGTTGTATATGATAGAACAAAGGTTGGTTTTTAATGACTATGTTACCTAACTTTTAATTATATATGTCTTGAAATGTATGTCTTGCTTTGTACAGGATCGCATTCATGGTAGTAGATAGCTTTACTACACCGTTTCGAGTGGAATACGAAGGAAGACAGCAGCTCCCGCCACGGCAGTTTCGAATCCAGACAGCGTTTAGTGTCTTTCGTGAGTGCATTTCTTTGTTTGGTATTGGATTTTGGCAGTGTGTGATGTGATCGACAACCCTGATCCTTACGGCCCTAAGAAGATCATCGCAGGAGGAAACGTTGTGAAGCATTCAAGCCACAATATGATAATTATCATTTAACGGAAGAAGTAGCATCGAATCCACAGTCTTTGTTTACATTTTATATGACTATTTGTTGCAGAATCCAGCTTAAATCGACCAGCAAACCTGAGGAGAAGATAGCAGTAACCTACAAGTTTGCATTTCTTCCGCAGACTGATACGAAACTAAGGATTGGTCCTAAAGGAATAGAAGAAGCTTAAAATGGCAGACCATAAGTTAAGCGTAAGTTTTGATGTCATGTTGTTAATGATATTCATCAGTTAAATATAGTATGTTGCAAACACTGTTTGGTCTATTGCATGTTGAACAGGTGCAAATTACCAATGCTTTGGGTGAAGAAATCAAACAAGATGAAGAGAAAATGGTCTGAATTATTCACAACAATTCTTCTTTTTATATTTTTCATTTTTCGATAAAAACTGAATGTAAAAAATTGTACGAGAATTCTCAATCACTTACAAGATGAAGAAAATAACACCATTTCCTTTAAGATCTTTGGCCCTGAGGCTCCATGTGTCTCGAACTCCCTTTTCTTCTTCTGGCGTCAGAACCATGACTTCGGATTTGAGATCTTCCACCCTGCAAGCGTTCAAACTAATGAGTTACGCATAAAACACACAAAACTCCTCTCTTATATAGGCATTGACTCCTATAACAACTGTGGGAATCACTAGAGTAATACTTTGTATGTGCTATCGTAAGGCTGAGATTTTAGAGTACAACCGAATCCTCATAGGTGCTAATTAAAGGTTATTTTATGTAAATACAAACATGAAAGCTTGATTGTTTGGCCATTTCACATTTAGCACTTGGATGATTGTTGAGAAATTCATAAATCATACTTGAAAAAACTGACGACGAAGCATATCGGTACATCGCATAAATCCCATCTGTTTGGTCAGTTAATACTTCGTAGACCATCGTCTTTCCTGCTGCAACACAGGAATTCCCGGTCAGGTCCAGGTCTTCACGAAGATCGCTGCCTTCGACGGGGCTGTCGGCAGTGCGCCTTCTCCTGGCCTCCCAGCACCACCTTGTCCACATGGCCATCCTCACTCTCTCCAACGTCACCTGCGCCATCGTCTACTACGGAATCTCATTCAACGCCAAAAACCTCTCCGGCTCGCCACACCTCAACGTCTTCTACTCTGGCGTCTTCGATTTCGTCGCCTCGCCAGCCTCCATCCTCCTGAACAACAGAATCGGAAGGAAGCGGACGTTCACGCTGTTCGTTGGCTTTGGAACGGCCTTCATCTTCTCTCTCCTCGTTCTCGACTTGGTTCATGGCATCTCGCACACGCCGCAGAGTGTCCTGACGACACTGTCCCTTTTGGAGAGGTTTGGAATCGTCGCTGGTTGGGGAGGTTAGACGCTAAACTTCTTTTTGCATGGGAGTTTGTAAATTGACGTGGACTCTGCTTAGCTTTGACGTGTTTGGTTTTGGAGACGGTGCCTACAAATCTGAGGTCGACTTGAGGTCGACTTGTTTGGGATTCACAGCGACTGCGGGTTACCTCGCGACGATTCTGGCGCCGTAGTTGTTCGCTCTGCAGAAAGATGAGACGCTGGCGAAGTTGTTGAAGTCAGCAGAAGTGACGTATGGCTTTTGGATTTCAGTGTGGACAGGTCTGACTTAACTTATGCTGATCATCTGCTGACTCTGTTCCCATTAGGATTGCCTTCTGGTCCTGTTATCTCATACACTTAGCATAAAGAGCATATCATAATATCGGTTACTCACCTTCACTGTTAGGGACACATTTAGTTCCCTCACTGAGTAGACTGTGATCTGGCAGACAAGTTTAGATCGATTGATAATACCTACAGAGAAAGTCATATTTACTTATTCAATTTTTTATATATTTTCAACAGCGTCGGGAACTGCGTTGTTGTTATTTGTCGAAAGTCGAAGGTCGGACGAAAAGGCGACATGGAGGGAAAGTGGGAGGAGGAGAAGGTGGCGGAGGGAGTGAGGAAGATGGCCATTGTCGACAGGAAGGAGCATCTAGACTCCATTCTCACCAACCCCCTCGTAAGTTGTGTCCACATTTATTTTTCGACGTTCTGTCCGTGTGATAAATTCCAATTTTATTTGATCTACAGGTGGGCGAGAAGATTGTGTCGTATTTGAATTTTGGTGACATGAAGGCGGCAAGCAGTGTTCGCCCTAAGTTTACAGTATGCAGCATGCTGATTGCTGTAAACTGCTGTAAAAGCAATCCAGCGCAGCATGCACGAGAGCTGCGTTAATGCTGCAATGCTGCAAACTCTTTTTAATTATTTAAACGCCTACAAATTAATTTCAGACATTCGGATCTTACTAAACCATTCACTAATGTAGTTTTACCTCAAACATCATAGTTTCTTCATCTTAATAATCATGTTGGCACTAAGTCTGTGATGCTAAATACTGAAAAAGCTACACATGAAGAACAACTTCGGCTCTGACACAGGTTACTTGTCTGCTAGGTCTGGCGCTGACACGAAGTTTTTTGAGTTGACCCCAGTTGCAGCGATAATTCCTGCCTGAATTTTAGTTTAAATGTTCATCCTATTAGTCGAAGTATTTAGGGGAGTTGACTAGATCTTTACTTCCGGCTTCCGAAGTAAGTTGCGAGCACAACTATCCTCGACTTAACAACTTAT
>JAQGAD010001865.1:0-16498 GCA_034696625.1 Isotomurus palustris | reverse complement strand
ATAGCTATTCATGCTAATAATGACGCACTGGACAACTCTGTGTACCAAGGGTTCGTCGCATTCTTGAAGTTGATGGCCCGATTAAAAACTATCGAAGTGGTATTTACTGTCAATTACAAGAGGTCTCAGATTTCTAGTGAAATTTTGAATGGACCTCGTCCTATAGTCATGGACCCTGTCAATTACTACCACAACGTGGCTGAAAGAATCGACCAGAAAGATATTTGCAGGTTTCAATCCTATGCATTGAATACCTTGCGATTCATTGAGCCATACGAAAAGATTGGAAACTGTTCAATCACAGTGGACAACTTTCACGAAATCATTGGATTCTAAGGTGAATCTCAAGTTTTGATTGTACTAATGTAATAAGACAAGAAATAAAAATTAAGTTGTATTTATTTATGTTACCTTGAACCATATATTTATTTTATTTAAACTATTTTAAGTTGAATTTTAAAAACCTGCTTAACAAGCTGGATTTAATCTTTTAATTTTTGAAAACATAATTTTACAGATTTGTTCCTTTGAGTCGGTTTTGTCTTTGTTTCAGCATGAATAAAACATTTATTTCTGGAAGAAAAAATCAAAATTGGTTGGTGTTTAACAGTTCCTCAAAAATTTCCCATGAAACAGATACTTGCATATGTATTAGCGACGTCATTCAAAAACATTAACATGGTTGAAGTTAATTATTCGATTCGGTTTGTATCCTGGATTAAGAAAAACCAGTTGACCGCATTTCTTTCATGGTACACGATTCATTGGGATAAATAAAACATGAGTTATTTTTGTACACAATAATTGTGTGTATACGTAGTTTTCCTTTCAAACAGCGTAAAGAAAAACATTTTGTGCTAAAATCGCAAGTTGAACACCAAAAATAGATTTCCTTTATCCAGGATACAAATTGAATCTAATAATTAACTTCAACTACGCTAATGTTCTTGACTGACGTCTCTAATACATACGCAAGTATCTGTTTCAGAGGGAATTTTTAAGGAAGTGTTAAACAACCCCAAACATTTCCGATTTGTGCTTCCTTTACAAAGTGTTTTAATCATATTAAAACAAGAAAAACTTCATTACCTTTACCTTGGCCCTCTGCAACATCACATCATGAATTTCTCCTTTAAAATCATGTTAGTCGAAGTGCTCTTATGCACTTTTTGTGTTTTCACAGCCGAAGCCTATGAATACTTGACGGACGAAAATATAACAGTAACTGCCTACGTGGACTCAAATTATAAAGGTAGCCTGATTATAAAGTTTTCAAAACAGCATTCGTGTTGGTTAGCTTAATCGTAATCTTTTTAACAGGAGCATCAACTGATTTCACGTTCAATGCTTGTCTCTCACTAAAGGAATCCCCTGATTTTGATCGAACAATAACGTCACTCCTTTTTTCAAATTGTGTGAATTTGTACAGGACTTATGATTGCTCAGGTGCATTCATAGTGCTAAATAGAGACATTCCAACTAACAACGACCTATCAGCTTGGAATACCGATATTAACGATAAAGTAAGTTCAATGAGTCCCTGTTACAAAGACTGTCACCCTTCACGAATCCAGGGGTTGGCTGCAGAAGAACAAGTCCGGGTGGAAGTATTCACCGAAACTGAAAGCAAAGGTACAAAAACAAGGCAGTAAAAACAGGCAAAGTATTATTTTATTAATGAAACACTAATCCTAATCTATGCAGGATATCACTGGGAAACAAACTTACGAGAACGTGAATGTCTCCAATTCCCTTTCAAGTTGAGAAACGAAGTATCAACCGTAAAGGTCAACGGTGAATACTGCGTAGAGCTGCATGAGTCTTGGGATTGCATGGGAAGGAAAGTTCAAGTGATGCCCGAAATTCCGTTCAAAGACCACTTGCGGTTTTGGTACTGGGTCAACGATGGCACCAAAGCTGTTAGTTTGTGTGGTTACGGTTGTATAACTAACAATACCAACAGCAGCACAGAAATTATCCGACCACTGGGCGAAAATTCAATTGCTTTGTTTTCTGAAACTAACTTTGGAGGTGACATTTTTACACTATTTTAATAGACCGAAATTAAAATACCATTAAAAAATAATGCCATTAACTTAATTATCAAAAATACCATTGTTTCGTAACAGGACTCCGAAGAGACATCAAAGTTTCGGGATTGTGTCTGGACTTGCATGATGAATGGGAAGGACAAACAATGTCCGTCCATACATTTGGTTTTTGTGTACAGCTGTATGAAAATCATAAGTGCAACAGTGGAGAAGGCAAAGTACTGCATATCGAAAAGGAGGAAGGAAACTTAGCAAATAGAAAATTCGACAAAATGTTACGTTCTTTGAAACAGTGTGACGAAACAATACCGTTAGAAAACGGATCTAGCTCTCAAGGGACTTACATCACGATTACAATTATCTTGATACTTTTTATAGCTTTTGCAGGGATTTCAACGGGCTTAGTCATTAGATTCAAAAACAAATATCACAAATACAAACAAAAATTATCAGAAACAGAAATTCAGGAGTTCTTTAATGGATGTGAGGATATTCCCGTTGTTCCTGAGAATCAGCAAAACCAGCAAATTGCTTTATATTCTCAACCCTACGACAGAAATTATGAAATCTTCAGGTCCCTTTTGGAAATTGGTTAGTTTAATATATTTAAAGCAGTTCAATATGATCAGGACCTGTGTTATTAGTCACTCAGTTAATTACATATCGTTGTTTCTAGACATGAAGTCATTACTGGGCTCTGGTGAATATGCAAATGTATTTCGGGGAAAACTAAAGAAACCCGATTCATCCACTTCGACGCTTGTAGCAGTAAAAACGCTGAAGGCTAACGCTGGAGGGGATTATCTACGTGCTTTATTGAGGGAAATTAAAGTGATGATTTACGTTGGAAAGCACCCAAACATTGTTCACCTTATTGGGTGTTGCACAGATGAATTAAATGAATGTGAGTACTACTCAATTCCAAGTCACCTTTAATGTTTAAACTTCAAATACTGCTTTCAGCTCGACTACACGTTGTAACAAAGTTGTATGAAAACGGAAGCTTAGACACGTACTTGGAAAAGCATAAAAACAGATTCAATAATAATTTCACTCGGAGGAATATTGTGTCGTATTATATCAATTCTTCCGACAGGTGACTTCTTATTACCTTATAAGAATTAAAATAAATTTAAATAAATTTAAAGTTCGGTTTTGTCTATTATTTAGTTTTGATCCAACTCAATGTCAGCAATATTTTAGCACAGATAGTCTGCTAAAGTGGAGTTTGCAAATTGCCGAAGGAATGGAACATTTGGAGAAAAAACGGGTTAAATAAGTTAAAATATGTCCACAATTCACCATCAGTTAATTTTTAAAGATATGCATCCAATTCTTATTGCAACAGGTAATACATGGAGACTTAGCTGTGCGGAATATTCTTCTTGATCAAAATCTTACCGTGAAGATTGGAGACTTTGGACTTTCTAAACAACTTTATGAATGTTCACAATATGTTAAAAAGAACAAAGTATGTAGGCTTCGCAGAAATGACAATGATAACTTCATTACTCATGTTCTTAAATCTTTTAGGTACCTCTTCCGTGGCGATGGTTGGCAATAGAATCTCTGAAGAATATGCAGTTTTCAACTAAATCTGATGCGTGGGGATTTGGAGTGACAATGTGGGAAATATTTTCCTTAGGCGACGTACCATATCCAGGAACAAATTTCAGTCAAACTTTCGTGAAAGCTGTCGCTGATGGATATCGCTTGTCTAAGCCAAAGTTTGCTCTAGCTGAATGGTTTGTTGTGGCAGTATTTGAGAGCAAGAAGTAAATTATTAAATAATTGAAAGTAATTAATAGTAAGAATTGCTTACGTAGTTATTCATTGATGATGAGTTGTTGGAGGAAAGATCCCGACCACAGACCAACGTTTACGCAGATTCGGTTGCAATTACAAGAGATCGTCGAGACGGCGTCGAAAACTCAGTCGAAGTACACAAATTTGAGCATACCTGAGGATGAAGGAAGCTCCGTCTAATATGCTGCTAGCAATTGCAATTCTTGGATTCAATAGGGAATAGTCTGCTGAGTTTCTTTAGCAAATAGAAAATTTAAAATTAGTGAATCTATGTACTACGTTGGTTGGTTAACTTGCAGATCAAAATCAAATTAGATTGTTAACAGGTAGTTATAATTTATTTCTACTGTTTAAGTCTTAAATCATTTAGCAGAATTCAACTCAATATTTAAGCTTTTTTATTTAAATTTCACATTTATTAATCATTACTAATTGATAATTAAGAAGTTCTGCATGAAAATAGCAAACAGCAAACTCGGTAGGAAATTTTAATAAGTGCGCTTCACATTCTGCAATTTTTAACATCAACATTTTTTAGTGATTTATGCGATTAAAGTTATTTTGTGTTTGTAAAATAGGACTGTTTTTATTCATACACGATACAAGATCAAGCAGAAGCTTATAAAATACATGCAACAAAATTGGTGTGCTAACTATTATACAGTACCCACTGACTTATTAATTATCTAGACTGTTTCGAAGTTCTTCTTCTTTTCATCACGCATAGCCATTTTATGTAATTCGTCAATGTGCTTAACAAAAAGACTTGTTATTTCCGTGACGTCGTTTGTTGACATTACTGATGATCGTGCAGTTCCAGTAATTCTGAATCCATCCAGGTAGCTAACCGTAACTATTTCTAAACCTAAAGTTTGAGACGAATTTCATGAGAGGTTGAAAAATCATATGATAAGTTATTTTGTTGAAACTGTACTTTAAATTACCTGAATTTCCTTCAAGAGGTCCTGTATAAGACAAGCACTCTTTCATTTTGTGACCTAAAAAGTAACCCTGTTCCAATCCAGCAGGAAAGCTGCTGAGTGTCATAGGGAAAACACAATGCTTCGTTACAATGTGTTTGACCAAGACTCTTGGACAACATCCTATCAAGGAGAAAACATAAAAAGAAGCTACAGGAAATGTGGATTTTTTAATTCGCAGAAAATCCCGTTGGGCGCACAGAAGCCTTTTGTACATGTCTTTTTCATGAGTAGGAAGGAACGTCTGAGTACATCCACTGAAATCACAGTAATTTATGAAAACTCGAGTAAGCAATAATGCAAAGTATTTCAAAGTACGTTATTTCCTTTGATTATCCCCCCTTTGATATTGATTATTGTGGAATCCGATGTAAAATTAAAGTTTAGAATTTTAAGTTGAATGACATGCAAAATCATTAATCGGACACATTTGCATAAAAACGTACCATAAAGGTCCCTCTTGATAAAGCACGCCATAAATATAAAAAAACACCACTGTTTTCAAATGGTTGAGATATTATTAAAGCCTCAGGGGGGATTATCAGAGAAATAGGGCATCATATTTTTTACAAGAACCTACATGTAATTTCTGAGCTTGTACAATTTGTGTCCTGAATGAGGAAGGGGTATCATGCAAGGATAGAACTCAGGCACGGGCATCTTCCTATTCAAATGATACTCCCGTACAGCTCCTGCCAATGCTGCGAATTGCACTGCACTGAAACTAACAGCATAATGATTCTTGACGTATTTTACTTTGCTTGTTGGAAGAAGCGGTGAGATATCGGTGACAAGCTGCTCCACTTTCGATCGCTCCTTTGGCGCATCAAAGGAGAATGATTTTGCTGCGACCATAAATGCTTCAGAAAATTCCCACAGCATATTAAAAGGGAACATAATTACGTAGGCAAGAGTTTGTATAAAGTTCCTAGCAGGAACACGAACAGTTGGAGCTGCAGTAACAATTTTGTTTTGATTAAGGGATTCTGTAAAAAGATACAGAAGAGAGTATCCATCAGCTAAACAATGGTGGCTAGTCCATATCAAAGCTGAATGAGGTCCTGTCAAAAAATATAAGGGAAGGTTGTAAAATATATTATAAAATATTTAAGAATAAGAGTGTTATGAAAGTCTTCGGTTTAAGAATAAGAAACTGAACCCACCAGAAGAAGAGTCAGATGGGATGTAATTCTTTGCCACCTTCATTTCCCAAGGGGAACGAGATTTCTCCCAATTTTTGCTTACGCATTCTTGACACAATTGGTTTAATTCATCTTCCCTCAGAGTAGAATTATCATCAATAACTTTTAAATGGTTATCAATGCTGAAGTTTTTGTCAGTTGACCAGAAATGATAGCCACCCCATTTCACATGGTACTGCTTCAGTTCATGGTAGTTCGATTGCTCTTCTGTTGGCTTTAAGACGGTGTTCAAGAATGCTTGTTTGACTTTTTCACGGTCTATGGTTCCTTCCATGATCAAGACAATAACCTGGTTGCACATAGGAGTGTCTCGGAACTTGTCTCCTGCATAGATGTTTCCATTTGACGTTACCATATTTGATAAATCTTTTCTGAACACTTTTGCTCCATACTTCACAGCAGTGCGATACAAAAGAACACAAACTACCAGTAATATTGACAGTGGTAGTGTTACAGTTAAAAAGACAAATATTAAAAACTGAGTCAGCCAACTTTTAAACGATGAGATTGATATTTGATAGTCCATTATTTTGGGTTTATGTTTCAAAACCAATATTTCTTTATGTATAATCTTCTTTAAATCCAAAAATCGCCAGCAGACACCTTTACGTGTTAGTAGAGTAATAGGAAAAGCTGGTCTGATTCAGGAAGGTCTTGTTTACATATTCACCGGTCGGATGCTCCGTGGTGTTATCTATAAAAATGCATTTCTTGGTAATCAAGGTTCTCACTGGTTCGGAAATGTATGAATGCTATCATAAAGTTTGAGATAGCATCGTGGATTATAATTAAATTGTGCTTCATTTCCCGTTGCTTGTGAATATTGTTTATGCTTAATTGATAATATTGATAAATACACAAGAGGGAGAGGAGAGGTGAAACCCCCGTCAGTTCTGCAGAGTTTTTTTATTTTCATGCATGGTAGTTTAAGTAATTTATTTTAAACTATATGCTTCTTCACCAGCTTTAATCAATAAGAGGATTTAGATGTTTGTTTCACTCTTTTGTTCAGTTAACTTCGAGTTTTGATTATACTTCTTTCTCATGAGTAAGGTAGTAATTAACAAACATTTATTGCATGCAGTCTATTTATCACTTCGTTTTAATCTTCCTTGAACTCGTGCACCACGATATAAAATAGTATAGTACTGTATGTTCGTCAAATACATATTTCTCTTTCCTACTGTGTGCTTTGGATAATTATTTCAAATTCCAGCCTCCAGCTTCCTCAAAGAAATACTTATCATGAGCCGCACTTCCTTACAATTTAATTGATATTATTGTTTCGATTCTCACTGGCCGATTCTGTGAGAAAACTGCAACATTATTGCACATTTCTTGGCTATTGTCCAGATTGGTTTATAACGTGTTTGATAATAAATCAAGCAAAACTTCAAGAGTCTTTGAAGTTCATCTTACTTGCCTAGTTCATTTGATAACTGACGGAAGAATTCAGTTTCAAGAAACACTTCAAAGATTTCCATAAGCCCATGCCCACAATAAGATAAGTTTCAAAGTTGAAAAAGGAGCTTAGGGAATGTAATGATTTACACCCAAATACTCCATATCCTGTTTTATTTATCTTAAAAACCTAACACAATGGCTTTCCGTACTCCGTAGTGGCTTTGACTTTTGATTTTTATTGTGCTGATTTATACAGCAGCCGAATTAAAAGATTACATTTTATTCGCTTCAGCTTCTCGTCCTGCAGCAGGAGAAGGAGCAGCAGCAGCCATTGTGATGGGTTCCATGCAGTATCCATGAGTTGGATTCATGTTCCTCATTCCATATCCGTAGTTCATCGTATTGTACATCTGTCCTCCTCCAGGATTATTGGCCATTGTTGGGTAGTAGACACTCATGTCGTGAGAACAGCATTTCATTGTTCCTGGACAATTCATGTCGCCCACGCAATCCATCGACATTGACATTGGCATATTGGACATCATCGTCATCCTCCTTATAATTGATTCCCTTCCTTCGCCCTCCATCTGATCTGATCTGCTGGACGGTGGTGGCATCATGCTTCCGCCCATTTGACCCATCATCATGGAATTCATGGACATACTTGCGTTCCATCGCATCATCATCATCATTGCTTGTTGCTGCATGGGACACATTCCTGGCTTCCCTTCTGTTAATTGCAATTAAAAGTTCAGTTAACTGCTCATTAACGGGTTGTGTATATAAAGGAAATACAGTAATAAAGTTAGCTGCTATATTTACTAACCTCCATCACATTGGTACTTCGTGCAACATCCGTAAGGATCGTAGAATCCCACACAGTTCATTTTGTCTTTTGGAGGATTGACGCACATTGGGTCGAGTCGTTTCATGTGGCAGTTTTCAGGAGATGAGTTTTCTTCGCAGAAATACCTGGGACAACAGTCCCACGTGGAATATTGGGAGTTTGCAGTGGAGATGATTTGACATACGCGATTCATGGGGGCTGGAGGACATTGGTGGTGCATGCAGTGATCTGGAAGTCACATGAAGAAGTTTGAATGAACTGAAGGAAGTAGAAGGAGCAATTAAGAAAGGTACCTGGGACTGAAGAGTAAGGACAGCAGTCCCAAGGAGTGGCGACGAGGAGAGTGTCGTTCCTCATCATGTCAGATCCACAATGCATCATTCCTCCCGATGTGCATTGGTTTCTGTAGCGGAACTTTTCTTTCTCTGAAAGTATCAATTAATAATAATTGATTAATTAATTGAAACTTGGCTTGGGGATTGAAGAAATTAAAAGTATGAAGTCAGCATACCGATACAAAAGTGAATAGGTTCCACTTGCCAAGGCAGTCGAATGCTTATGCAAGTTTTCATTGGGTCTGGTGCATTCATTCCGCACATGTTTCCTCCTAAAGTTATTAAGTTTGAGAGATTCAAAATTGGAATTTTCAGTTGGAATTTTAATGTTGTACGTACCTTGAGCAGAAATGAAATCTGTGATTGCTAAAATCACAGCCACTAACAACGGGAGAACTGAAAGGTTACTCATCATGATTGCTGTAAGTTGAAGAGATTTCCAGTAGAACTGATCAGACGACTTTTCAGTGACCAACTGAAGACAAAAGGTAGCTGTGTGCTTGATTAAATTGTTTATACACTGTTGATTCATTTATTTGTCATTAGTGCTTGTTGGTTTGATGCTGGAAGTGATACACCTTGAAAATACACTAAAAGCCGTGAAAAAGATGTCACATCAATTTATCAGCAAGTGAAATAGGGTCTATTTCTATTCATGGAAATATCTCCGTTGAAAATGTCCATGACTAAAATTGGCTTCACCTTCCTTCCTGGTCTTGTGAGTAGTCATATTCTGCACATTGTTTTCTAACTGCCACACATACTTGACTCTCCAGCAATGGATACTAAAGTTACCTTCGTAATAAAGAATTTCGCAATCACATTCGCAATTTGATTCTACAGTATTGTCCCATGCTCAATGCTTTATCCTTCGTCCACACTGCAAAATGGTTTTTAATTAGGGTTGCGCTTTGGGCAGCGGAAGTTTGTTAAATTATACTTTGTCCGGTCGTAAAAAGATCAGTATTGTCTGTAATGGTTCTGTGAATCATGATTCATGACATAAAAAGCTTTAGGTGTGAATTCCTAGTGCAGGATGAGTAGACTCCTTGAAGTAAATCACTCACATGCAGTTCGATTTTAATTCCATCCCTGAATAAACTCAAACAAAAGCTGCAGTCTGCAGCCTCAATCATGATATGATGAATCATGGAATCATGTAAATGAATTGCGATTCTTTATGAATTGTTGCGCTGCAAATGAATGACTAGACAAGAACTCCTTCAGGTTCAGAAAAAACGCTTTTTATAAAAATTTTAATTCGATCGCAATTCCTTTCTGCGGATTAAATTTTGACAAAGAAATTATGTAAGAGTGAAAGTGATAGCAAATGATCTAAAGTTCTTTACATAATACAATCAAATCTTCTATTAAATAATAATTTCTAGCATGTAAAATCAAACACAAAACAAGTAATTTTGTGCATCTTTTATTACACTCCTCTGTTACCACAGACTCACCCAATTGTATAACCTACGCCGCACCTCCCTATTCTAATAACAAAGCCAACAATACCTCAAATTATTATATTAAATTACGTTAATAATAATCCACACTGACATAAATAATTCCCCACACATTTTGCATTCATTCATAAGGAGCCAAACTCACGAGTGTTTCTTCAACCACAACAATTAGTGTAAATCACACACACACCTTCCTTTTCATACAAACTTACACAACTGCAAAAGTGAGACTTACTAGTGCATACAATTCAAGTATGTGTGTGTGTGTGTACCTGCCTTTATTATCACACTATCAAATGTAACTTACAAGAAAGTTGACCACCACTTCCACTTCAGACACAACACAAACCTTCACACTGAACTTATTATTACATTAAAGTACACAACTAAGGATCGATCTCGTTCCAAATAAGATTAGTTTTTTGCAAACACGCTCATCGGCTCGTGTGTATATTAATTTCCCTTTCCCTTTTCAAATCCTACTGAGCTTGGCTAGATGGCTAGAATAGTTGAAACTTTAATCAAGACTTTTTTGTACTTTATTGAGAATTATAATAATATGCTACTTTGTTACACTGCTTGTGATAATCATAATGATGTGTTCTCGCTGTTTTCAACTGCTTCGTAGTTTGTTGTGCTTGTGGGTGTTATATGTATGACTTAATGATGCAGTTGTGGGATTTGGAATTACTCGAATGGAATTTACATTTCCTCTTAAAACTCTTAACTAACTTCCTTCCTCTACTTCCCCTCAATTTGCTAAAAGTCTTTAAGGGTGACTTTAAGTCTCGAGGAATGAATTCTTGACTGCGCTGTCAGTCAGTTCGTTTAGAGCAGCTTGAAATGAAGCTTCAACATCAGAGTTCGGTAAAAGTCAAACAAAGTTGGTTTATATTGGGACAGGATTATTCGTTTTTGAAGTGTGTTTTGAAGTTGAATTTTTAAATTTTTTTTCAGAAACTTGTGTGGGGTGTGGTGTTGGCTGTTGTGGTGGGAAGTAACACTGCTCAAGCCCAGTATGGAGGATATGGAGGAGGTGGAGATGTAATCACGGGGAAAGCGATTGAAGGAAGTGGATTTGGATCTGGTGTAGGTCAGCGCGTTGGAGAGAAGGAATTCGTTGTAGGGTCCAGTTTGAAAGTTGCTGATAATCATCACCATCCACATCGTCAGGCTCTTGTCATCAGTGAAGGTAAGTTCTTAAGCTGGTGCATTTAATTAGCTTGTAGGATTTAAGAGTATAGTTTTAAGGGGCTAAGTGAGATTACTGTTCTGCAGGTCACCATGAAGGACACGGTCATCCTCACTTCGGTAACTTTGAGCAAGCCCAACCTTTTCATGGAGGAGTTGCACACTCTAATGAAGGCTTTGGTCATGGAGGTAAGTGTAACTTAATAATTAATCACTCAAATCGTTATTATAAATTAATAAAATCTAGCTTGTAAAAATTGAAAGATAGTAAAAAAGATGCTTAGTATTATATCTATCTTTTTATAATGAAGGTGGCTATGGACATGGAGGACACAACGAGATTTCTCACGGACATCATGCCTACGGTCATCATCCCAGGATAAAACATGGACACAACAACAATGCCATCCATTCCGGATACCACGGAGGTCCTCAGATGCATTTCGAAGTTCATGGACATCACCAACCTCACTACAATAATCATCACCATCAGGGATACAGGCAACAACATAGCGGACATCCTTCTGTCGCTCATAATAACCACGGTGGCTACGTTAGTTTCAGGGGATATGGAAACTACTTGCCTGCATATCGAGTTGGTGCTGGAGTAGGTCATCACTTCACTGGAAGAGGTCATCATGGAGGTCACCACACTAATGTTCACCATCATGGGTATGGCTACGCAGGCTGATATGCTAGCATAAATGAAAAGTAACTATAATAATTAAGGTTGTTTTTACTGCAGTTTAATTTTGTATTCAGTTAGTTTATTGTTAGTCATGTAATATTTTACTGTTGGTTGTCAATTAATAAATGCCGAAGTCAAGTCTCATATATAAATAGAAGTTGCGCATCAAGATTACAGGTTATATAATACAAGGCTTATTATTCTACTCAAGATTTCAGTTACGTCAACTTATAACTTACTGTCATGATTCATGATTTTGTAAATCAACAACCTTGTTGTATTTATCAGCTTCGAACTGACCTCATTGCAGTTTCGA
The DNA here is from genome assembly GCA_034696625.1 of Isotomurus palustris. Taxonomy (NCBI): domain Eukaryota; kingdom Metazoa; phylum Arthropoda; class Collembola; order Entomobryomorpha; family Isotomidae; genus Isotomurus; species Isotomurus palustris. The sequence goes on along the minus strand of JAQGAD010001865.1, from coordinate 4,212 downwards.
TTACGCTGCCAGCGTTTCCTAAAAATCCCAGATTATTCTGTTCATGCAAACCTTGCCGATTTCCTTGTTGAAATGGAGATACCACATGTGCATATCGCGTTACATGCAATTTACGAATAGTGACGAGTTGAACAACCTGTTACAATAAAGGCTAACAAGTAGACAGTTAGTGACATTTAATTACTAATAATTGTAAATCTAAAATTCTATTATTCTCGATGATTTGAAGGGTTATATTTGGTGAATTTATTCACTAGAATTTAGAAGACTCCTTGTCACCACTCATTACATCGCTACAAAAACTAACTGCTACACAGTTCCAAGAACCCTGACAGCCCAGGAGCACCAGTCGACTCACGCTGCGGATTTGGATATCCTCAGTCCGGACTTCTTCTCATCAGGAAACACAGTCGCAGCATCCACATCCAACTTCTTCTTACTTTCCACAGTCGCCGCTTCCAACTTCTTCTTACTTTCCACAGTAGCCACATCCAACTTCTTCTTACTTTCCACAGTCGCCACTTCCACCTTCTTCTTACTTTCCACAGTCGCCACATCCAACTTCTTCTTACTTTCCCTTCTCTCTTTCTTCGCACTTCCTCCCAGCGAAATATCTTCTGGTTCGTTGCCCAGCTCAATTCGATGTCCGAATTCAGTGGGATCGTCTAACGTAGGTATTGCATGGTGTTTCTCAGGCAGCAAGTCCTTCAGGCCATAAGTCACTTTCTCCTTCGGAGTTACGAAGACTGTGAGTGCGACAGCACAGTAGAGAATCCCGGTGAAAGTTCCCAGGACCTGGAATCACCATTCCAGAATTAATTACAATTAAGAATAGTCAATTAAGGGTTTTAATAATTAGGAGGCTGTCCTTACCATCGTAGCAATAGTTTCTTTGACTCTCCACTCATGCCAGCAGTTGTGTTGCCATTCTCTGAACTCCTTGAGACAAACATCCGAATCGAAGTAGGGATGAGTGGTGACCCTTTCGGAGACGTGGCATTCCATGTCCACAGGGTAGAAGACGAAGAAGCTGGAGACGCCGAGGAGAATCCCACACATCGCGAACAGAACCATGTCCTGCGTCAAAGTGAAGTTGAAACGTTTGGGAAGGTTGTTGGTTGTTGTAAGGCTTTGGTTGGTCAAGGACTCACCGTACACCTCAACGTGGACTTCAAGTAGTTCTCCTTGACCCACCAGATGTGAAGGACGTTGCTTCCCATCGCCATAATCATCGCGGGAATGATGGTGAGGAGGAATCCATTCGATTGAGTGAGGATGTAGGAGTTCATTCGTTGTCGGGACTTGGGATCCATTCCAGGGAGCGTTGAGTATTGCTTCGGACAGCTTGAAGACGTGCGATTAATGTCGATTGTGGGATGGTTTTCAGGATGTCGGTTGATTTCAAAGGCGACCGAGCCGAAGATTGATATGCAGCCGATACAAAACACGATAAGGTTGAGGATCTACAGACATTGGAGATGCCATTTTATTTAGGAGAGGTCCAATAGCCAAAGGTAAAAAAGACGTGTGTGGAGGGCGAGACTTACGAATGCGAGGATCTTGAGGAGCAGAATCGCTGAGGGAGTCGGTGGATTCTCCATCTTCCATCCTCGTCCCACTTTCTCTTATCTTGTCAGTCTTTAGAACGCGCGCTATGGCTGTGGATGTCAATAAACAAAGAGATTGTTTACGGCAATACAGTTACCAAGACGTCGACGTCACGTGTTTACGTCGCTAACCTCAGAACTGTCACAGGTCAAGGACACGAAGACACGTCTGAATTGCTAAAACAGTGGTAATGAAGACGATGACGTCAGAAGTACGCCATGATTTATTAAATGACAATGATGATGATACTTGTGTAGTAATGTAGTTCCGATTTAAGTCCTTCGACTCGCGACTCCTTTGCTTGAAAGAATGTTTTGTTCCTGCAGAGTTTCTCCTGTAACTTGAGTCTTGCTCAGCGTAGCCTATGAGTCGCCAGGAGGAGTTGCGTTAATTTGAGATGAGTTCATCCCCACGGAAGCTTCCCCCAACACCACCATGCAGTCTTCTCTGTGAAACTGGTCCTTTCCACCCATCCAACTTGGTTTCTTCAGTCGGCACACGTAAATTGCTGCAGCAGAGCTTATTAATGGGAATGGATGGAGGAGGATCTTCAGACGGAGGATGTGGGTTGTGTTTGGAATCTGATCGAGGAGAATAGGATCCTCCATTTTTTAGTACGCCTTTGCCTTTAGTCTAAAGATTTCGCCGTACAAAACTACATCTCGTTTCTCTGTTCGGCTGTTGGCTTTCTGACCTGAACCACGGACTCTTCAATAGAAACCTTAGAGCTAAAGAACTTCATGTCATGGAAATGATGTGAGATCAGAGCTCAAGGACACACAGGTTGTGAAGTACAGACGCGTCTTAATTTGTACAGGACGGCAGTAATGAAGACGATGACGTCAGAAGTACGCCATGATTTATTAAACGAGAATGATGATGACTGCATGCAGGTATATAATAATGTAGCATTGATAAGTGTTACCTGCGGCTACTCCGTTGGTTGAGGGTTTTGTTCCTCCAGAGTCTCCGTAGATTGAGTCTTGTTCAGTGTAGCCTGTGAGTTGTTGGCAGGTGAAGTCGCGTTGTGAGATGAGTTCATCCCCGTGGAATCCGTCCCCCATCTCTGTGGCAAAGGTTCGTCTCCACTCATCCAACTTGGCACCTTCAGTCGACATACGCAAATCGCTGCAGCGAAGTAAAGAATCGCACTGAGGATCCCTACCATCTTCAAGAACCACACAGTCAACATTTAAAAACTATTATGTACTCTCAGCCAGCTCCTACAGACTTCATGGTCATCATTTTAGTTAAATAGGTAGGAAGACTTACGCCTGTGAAAACAACGTCCCAGTATCTCCAACTTCGATGACATTGGGCAATAACGTCGTGCTCTTGCGAAGCGCAACGCGATATCGGAGGATGCATCAGACAGAAGGAGTTGACAAGCATCCCGAATCCACAAAAGGACAGGAGAAAACAGTCCTAAAAGGAGTTGCAGTGTAAAGTCGAATTGACCTGTTGACCTTGAATCCAAGGAGGTAAGGTCAACTCACGCCGCTCCTGACATGAGCGAAGAAGTACTTAAGTCCGTGCCGGAGATGACTGATGACAGTTCCAAGAGCGAACAAAATGGAGATGGAAACGCAGAGGGTGAAACCCAAACCCTGCATCAATTTATCGCTTGACCTTGTGCCACTATCTTTGTTCTCGATGCATTCGAAACAGTTGACGACCATTGGGACACTCATCTTCATTCCTTCCACTTCAAATGTCTTCGTCATGTTGGGAAGACTCTCTGGCTTACGCGAGTCCGGGATGTCCCAAGTGCAAATTAGTCCCATGCAGAACATGACTACGTGAAGCGTCTGCAGTTGATCAGAAGCTTGAGTTTTACATGGAGGAGCTAATTAATTGTGAGAGTAGAGAGAGAGGAGACTTACAAATGCAGTGATCTTCAGAAGGAGGATGTGTCCTGTGTTTGGAATCTCGAGGGGAATGGAATTCTCCATCTTTAAGTCTTGCCTTGTGTGTATAGCTGAAGTGCAGTTGAAAAATCACTAAAATCAGGAACGAAGGAAGTCCACATGAAACCTCGTTTTTCTGTTGGGTTGTTCTTGTTGACTTTCAGATCTGAACCACGAAGTCTTCAATAGAATTTTTAGATCTCGAGAACTTCATGTCATGGAAATAATGTGACGTCACGACTCAAAGATGATATGAAGTGAGGACACGTCTTAGAACGGCTGTAATGAAGACGATGACGTCTGAAGCACACCAAGATTTATTGAATGAAGATTATGACTATGTAGTTGTGATTGTGAAGCAATGTTGTTGTGTGTTGTGTATTGTTCCTGCAGAGTGTCTGAAGGTTGAGTCTTGTTCAGTGTGCAGTCTGTGAGTTGTTGCCAGCAGGAGTCGTATTCAACGAAGTTTCCACGGCCTTGATCCCCACGGGATCGGTTCCCGTCCCCACCAGCATCCTTTCTTGCGGTAGTGACTCGTTTTCACTCATACAACTTGGTTTGTTCAGTCGACACACGCAAATCGCTGCCGTGAAGTAAAGAACTGCACTGAGGAACCCTAGTGTTATGTGGTGCCAGCTAGCAGAGACACGAATGAATGAAAAGAAAGTCTAAAAACAATGGAATGGTCTTTAAGAGA
>JAQGAD010001864.1:0-16502 GCA_034696625.1 Isotomurus palustris | reverse complement strand
TCTGACGAACTACCGTCTTCGCCTGCTCTGCACATAGGCCTTTGTTATGCGACCGTTCCAACATGGCAGCCTACAGGCACTTGCGGAATTGACTACCACCAGTTCTATCTAGTTTATATATATGTCTATGACTTTTACTTTCTGCTGTCAAGAGATTGAAGACTTGAAGATATCGGAAATCACTGGATTACGAGGATTTATAAGACCGTCTTAAGAAGTTGCAGTACTTTGGAAAGTAAGACGAAATCATCCTGGCATTATCAGCTGGAAAGGTGGGTTAATAATTGACAGCAGAAGCAGCAAGATTTTTACAGATCAGAACCAGCCAGAGTGAATTGATTTTTAATTTGTGAATAAAATTATTTTATTTGGCTTGTAGAAGTTGGTGGTTGCAACAGCGATGGCAGGTGCGAAGACGTTGAGTAGTGTTGAAGATGCTTTGAATGGATGGTTGAAGCCAAAGGTGTTTGGAGAGGGGTGGGACAATATTGGACTTCTTGTGGGATCAGGAAGATCGACGAAGGATAAGAAGGTCATCAGTGGGATTCTCATTTGTAATGATTTGAAACCTGCGGTGGTGGAAGAAGCTATTGTGAAAAATGCTAATCTGGTGATAGCTTATCATCCTCCGATATTCAGTGGACTGAAAAGAATTTCATATGGCTCTTGGAAGGTTGGAAAATAATCTTTTGAATGTTGTTGAAGGAATCAAGTAGAAAGGGATAGTATAATAATAACAAGGTTTTGAATTATTGCAGGAAGAAATTATTGCCCGATGCTTAGCCCATGATATCTCGATTTATTCGCCACACACGACAATCGATGCAGTAGCTGGAGGAATGAATGATAGAGTTATTGAAGCATTAAGTAAGCTACTTGGAAATATTCAATAATCTTCAAATAGCGAGAATTATTGTTGATTGTGAGCTACTTATACGAATTTTTAGAGGAATTTGGATCAGCCGATAGCCCCTTGAAATCGAAGGCCTTAATTCCAAATCCATTAATTGGAGAACCGCTCTCTGGATTGAAATATTCCTCTTCCAGAAAAAATGTTTCGAACTTGCTGCAGTCTTTGAAACTAAGCAGGTTTTCGGATGTGGTTGTGGAAATTGATGCGAATAATGGGAGAGATGACGCGGACTTGATGGTTTATGGTCGTTCGTCTACTGCTGTTGAGCAGTTGCAAGAGATTACGACAATCGCTTCTAGTACAGGAATTTCTGAATTCAAGCAAGTGTTAAAACATTACAAACATTTTTTAATTCTTGATAATTCCACAAATAATTCAAAAACATTGTAGAGAACCAACTGTTGCACAGCCTGCAGCGTTTGGAGCAGGAAGAATTGTGAAATTCAATAAACCTGTACAATTTTCAGAAGTGGTCGACAGTATCAAAAGACATTTGAACTTGCCATATGTTCAAGTTGGATTTGGTGGAAGTGAGTGGATTCAAATGCAAATTTCTTCTGTTCTGTTCTGTATAAAGCTCAAATACTATTATGAAACTCTGCTTATGATAATTTTTTTAGAGAATGAAGTTGAGACTGCTGCCGTGTGTGTTGGGTCTGGCGAGTCGTTGTTCGCCGACTTTCAAGCAGATGTCTTTATAACTGGAGAAATGAAGCACCATGCAATATTGGATTGCACAATGGCAGGGTCTTCCGTAATTCTCTGCAATCACTGTAGCTCTGAAAGACATTATCTACCAAAGCTAGCTTCGATCGTCAAAATGCTGACGAACATCGACAATGTTTTTGTATCAGCAGAAGACAAAAGTCCTCTCACTCTTTCAAATTAAAATGTTGCAGTTGGTGGCAAATTGTTTGTTTGGTACATACAAATAAAACAAATTCACGATTTAACAAACGCCAAATGAATTCTACAGAAGGTGTTCTAAATTGCACTTGATCTTTGTTCATAATTTCTCCACACTTGAGGCTGAAGGTCACTGGAAAATTTTCTAAGTGAATGCCGACCTCAATGGCAATTAGTGATTCAGTATATACTTTGTATGATCCATATTTCAATTACAATACAGATGAAGTGTTCTCACATTATTAGATCGTCTGCGCGTATGTAATTTTAGCAAAATCATCTTCAGTATAAATTCTCTGGATTCCCTTTGGATTTATACATCATATCTTTACACCTGTCCACGTGAATCAAATCGAGTAAAAATGTTCATTCGAGAAGTTTTAGCTGTGGCATTGGCCGTCTCATGCGCCAGTGGGGCTATTCTTCCATTTCGGCCGTTCCTTCAAGTAAGAAAGTCTTAAAACTCGCTGTGATTTAATTGAAGTCTTAAAGACTTAATTTATATTTTATAGGCCCCTGTCCCTGTTCCTCAAGGAGATGACCTCATGCAAATTCTAACCCCCGAAGACCTTCTTGGACTCCAAAGCTTGCCATTTGAACATTTATCTCCTCAAGTTCTTAACAATCAAGATCCTAAATTCATTTTCTGTAAGACTCTTCTATTGTGCAAAGTGATATTAAGAATTTTCATGTTAAACAGTCTTATGAAGCAATTTTTATGTCTTTTGCACAGCATTCCTTGCAAGCTTGTTCAGTAGCAGACCGAAACCACAACTCTGGATTCCATTGCCTCAACTCGACCCAATCGTCAATCCACCACAAGACTCTAATGCAGGAGGTGAAGATGATACACCCGCTGACGAAAATGATGAACCTGCTGGGGAAGACGCTGAAGACGGAGCTGAAGATGGAGACGAGCCAGAACCAGAAGAATAGAAACCAAAACTAGCCATACTTATTTTTCCCTCGAGCTTCGAAGCATCCTAGAACTGAATAAAACAACCTATTTAACCTTGGTATGGCTATGTTGAGTGACGACTTCCAGGTAAAAAAATAACCAGCGTAAGAGAGAACATGAGATGGTCACAAATGGTCCTTAAGGTCGCTTGCGGAACATTGTATTGGTCAAAGGCCGGTGTGGCAAGGATTTCATTCTCTCTCACCTATACCTATGGACAGGAAGATTGTTTTTCAGCATTTTTAGAATGGTCACTATCAATTTCGTTTCATCTATATGTCATCCATAACAGTATTGGTTCGTTGGAAGTTGGAAGTTATCATATATGAAGAGAAATCCATCCGGGGCATCTGAAATCTGACTGAGTGAGGTCTGACCGTCGATGGTCTGAGTCTCAACGTGTACCACCAGAAATGGTGTAACATAGAATTACTACTCACTTGCCCCACTGGCCCCGCGAAAGTTGGACTTTTATGTTAGCTTCCACTTTGCAGTTGAAAGAGCTCGCTGGAACATTTTTGAGCGAAAGCTGCAGATAAGATGAACGCACCTCCGACATTCGAATCCTTCGTCCTTTTCGACGGAGAGAAAAAGTAAGTCGACGCTCATATCAAAATGTTGGTTTGTTGGGAAACATTCGTTACCTGATGATTTTGTTGTTCCAGAGTGATAATTGAATTGGACACGAAAGTTCCAAATGCCGCTCTGTTTACCATCAACAAAGAAGATCACACGCTCGGAAACATGATTCGAATGTAAATGTCGCCAGTTAAACCTTCAAGTTAATTTAGGTTGATATTTATTAATTGAGATTTAATAAATTAATTTTGCAGGCAGTTGCTGAAGGATCCACACGTATTGTTTGCCGGTTATAAACAGCCTCATCCGTTGGAACATAAGATAATCATTAGAGTTCAGACTACTGCGGATTACACACCTCAAGATGCTCTTAAAAATGCGATAACTGATCTGATTTCTGAGCTGTCCCTGCTGGAAGAACGATTTAGGGTATCGTTGTACATGTGTATAAAGCTAATTTAATGTGGTCTATGCGATTTCAGTTTGCATTAGTTTTTAACGTTTATCTTACCGTTCCAATTGAATCATTTTATTAATATTTATGGTTTGTTGTCTACAGGATGCAATCCAATCCAAGCAGGACGGAATCGACTAATCTACTGGGATACGAAGATTGACGCAAATAAGCGTAGGACTGAATTAGAAGTAAACAGGAACCGTCTAAAATCAACAGCACGAGACAGTTTTGGTCTTCTTTAAGTACCTTCTAATCCCATTATCGTATTCCTGACTGGTGGACTAACAAAGACAAGACTTAACAGATAATTTCTTAAATTATAGTATTCATACTTTGTAATTTATTAATGGGGTAAATAATATTTTTTGCCTGGAGTTAATTGTGTCTTTTTTAAGCAAACAATAATCCTCTCATAAGTTTCAGTAATACAATATGCATAGGAAAGCCACGATCGAAATTGTATGTGTGAGGAGCGAATAATGTAAATTACTCGGGTCTCACAAAATTCTATTTCGTTTTGGGTATACTATGTTGTGTAGTTTTATTGTACTTAGCTTGCTGCTTTTGTCTGTACCTTTCGAAGCATTTGTGAACTGTGCTCTGAACTCGTAAAATTCCTTTCGTGCTGGCATAATAGAATATTGTGTTTAATTGAGGCTGTAGTCCACGTTCGTGTACAGTTTTTCCGAAAACAAACATCCATAATCGAACATTTCCTACTTGCCTGTCTGTTTCATTCAACTTTTTTAGACATTCTACACTCTTCCAAGACTTCGCTAATGCAGTATATACACCATAGTTTATAGCATAACTAATAGCTAAACTATATTCCTTTCTGCTTTTCTATTTACGATTAGGGTCAGTTTTGTATTTAGCAACAGCCTAGCAAACTACTAAAACTACCCAAGCGATAACATCGGACAGGATTCAATCCGTCACGAGCCACCCACTCTATTACACATAAGCATAACACACATAATATGAATGCAGAGACACAATCGTAATAATCGTGTTTTACAGCATGTCATACAGTCATGACTGTGACTATTGATACTTTTGATACTATCGAGATACCATTACGGGATTACAGTATTAGAGATCACTTCATAAATGCATAATTGTATCGGTGTTTCGGGGTCTAAGGAGCCTATTACAGATAGTGTGCATGCATGCGGGACACCGCCCGAATCACGGAGACTCCGAACTCCGAATTCTCTGAGTGAACCGAGAAAGGAGTAGCGCAGCGCAGGGAAAGTCGTGTGCATATGGTGAATGTGCCAAATGTCAAGGAAAAAGCGAGTCTTTCTTGGCCAAATTCACCACCTTTTCGATGACGATAGTCTAAGGAACCGAGACTGGAATCCTTTTTTATTGATTCTCCCCTCTCTCTTCACATTAAAGCCGTCAGCCCATTCTGCCTGTCCTCTTTTCCCTTTTCATCCGACTGGACTTTCTAAGCATTTCCGATACAATCGAAACCTATTCAAAACCGATTTGAGTGTGTAATTCGTTGGTGTGGTCCAAGAAAGATAGTACTTCCTGCCTGGTGACTGCGAGTCTGAATCTCCATACAGTGTGGATGAACAGTTAATTGCCTCCAAGTATCGTTACAGACAAGCCTCCTCTCGCTTATTGATTACTCACTACTTCACTTCTCGCCTAATTACTGACTCGGTAAGTTGGTATTTGAATGGATTGTTGGTATTGTTACTTACTATTCCAATAGTGGGATGATTTATTTTCGGGCGACCACTACAAGCTAGAACTAAGGCATTTGTACAATGACGCGTATCATCGTGCCCTTAATTAAACTGCATATTCTTATTTAACATGCCAGTAGTTAGATTCGAACATTTCTATTATCGAATATTTAATTCAGGTGACTAACAAACAGTAAATTATTTAGATTCGGACATAATATTTGGCTTGAATATTCTCTGTTCACGACCATTCGACCTGCTTTTAGTTGTGTAGGCCTTGTAGGATCCATATGAATTTATATATAGGCGAAGCAGGTCAGTCTTATTATTCACAAATTATCAATTCAGCTATCGCTATCAACATGTGACATGGGCTAATCATTTAAACGAAAGCTACTGGAAAGTCGGAGCTCCTAGAGTAGAGGTTGACATGAAAAGATGATTTTTTTAGCGTTCTCCAATAATACTCCGATAATTATTTCATAAAAAATGTGACACAGGGGAAATTGAGACGAGTACTTAATTTTGTGTCGATGAAGATAAATAAGTCGAGAAAGTCATAAGTTCATGCAAAGATTAACCGATTACGATCCCTTTGACAACATAAGTTTCATTCCTGCGTGTTACATTTTTGCTATCGTTTCTTGGATCCCACGTTTCTTTATGTCAAGGAGCATTGCGGCACCAAGACTCGTGGCCTAAACTTGCAGCGAAGTTGCTCGTATCAGACATTCCAAGTCAACTCGATTCTTCTTCTGGTGGGAGAAAGGCTTAAAGGTAATTACTGATTAGCAGTTTCTCTCAAGGTGCAAATCAAGGTGCAGCTCAGTCAATAGTCAATAGCATTGAACTGACAGATTTATAGGAGAGTTAGGAGCGTAGAGTCGTGCTGGGAAGTCTCTAAACCTGAAAGCTATTCTAGCATTTCTAGTCCTTACATCTGAACCCAAATCATTATGTTGTCTCTGGGAGTGTGGGGGTCTTATCGAGATTTCTCTGGTTCTTGCCAAATGACACAAAGTTAATGAGTCTTTGATTATATCAGAAAATCCAATCTGTCACAACATGGCTTGGTACGGATCGGGAAATCTCACAAACTGAACATCCTAATATTGCATAATAGTACACTTGAAAGATATTCTGTAAAATGTGAAACTAATGTAGTTATTTAGTTTATTTAAATTAATGCTTTAAACACGTCCTGCATTTCAGAATTGAATCGCAATGGCCGATAAGAAAGGAAACGAAGGGGGCTTCTTCAAGTTCTTATGGAACAAGGACACTGGAGAAGTGCTTGGACGGACTGGAACCTCATGGTGTAAGTTCAGCATTATTAATCTAAACATTTTTTTACTGTCGACTGTTGACTGTGTAGATCAGATCTGAGATAGATTGGTGAAAAGTCAAGCTTAGCCTAAGCGAGTTAATTATTGTGACTTAACAACAGAACCTGCTATATAAGCTCGTGTAATTTGGAATAAAAAACGAAAATGCAACTGAAGTGTTCATGAAACGATGATGACACATCACTTGCATATGTTTTGAATATAAAAATAGAATTCAGCAAGTAATATATCCGTTCGAGCCAAGTGAGACAAAAATAGTTTTATCTTTCGCAACATAAAAATATACCTGCAAATATCACAGAGGGTTTTATTGTATTTTTGCTCGGGTGCAGTCCCATCTTGCGATATGTTGACTTGAAGGAGAGAATGTAGACTTAAGTAAATAATAAAATGACTTTGTGTGGGTTTCAGTTAAAATCATTGTCTTCTACATCATCTTCTACGCTGGCCTGGCAGCTTTCTTCGGATTGATGTTGTACATCTTCTACTTGACACTGGACATCCAGCAACCCAAGTACCAACAAGACGCAAGTTTGATTGGAACGAATCCTGGGGTCGGTTTCAGACCTCAACCTGACCAAGATGCCAACGTTGACTCCACTCTCATCTGGTTCCGGAAGTCGGATACTAGAGAAACTAAGTTTTGGTCATCACAATTAGGGGAATATATCACTCGTAAATGAAACATTGATATGAAACTTAGACTTAGACTGAGTTTTTACTAAAATAAAACTGTGTTTTAAAGAGGTGGAGAAAGGAGCTGTGGATGGCATCGACTGCAAAGAAGGAACTGATCTAGAAAGCAACGAGAACAAAGGCCAGTCGTGCAAAATTAGCACTAACAAGGCTGCTCTGGGTCCCTGTACTGCGGATGATGACTTCGGGTACAAGTTTGGAGCTCCATGTGTTCTCATAAAACTCAACAGGGTAGGTTTCACTAGAAGATCGAAGCTCACGAATTCAAACTCCCTGCTTATCCCTAAAAATGTGCTTACTTATTATTAAATAGATTTACGGATGGAAACCTCAACCCTTATCTACGAAAAAGGACGCATTCCTCAAAGGCAATCTGAACGTCCCTCCAGAGCTAAAAGCCGTTCTTATGGATAAAATGAAGCAAGCTACAACTACAGCGATGGAACAGGTAAGTCATCAATTTATCATTTAGGAGTTCAGAATGAAGGGGATGGGATGCGACTTAATTACTAATTATTGTGGATTTGGTACTTCTTCAGGATGTCATGAACAGCGTCTGGTTTCACTGTGAAGGAGAGAACCCTGCTGACCGCGAGAATATAGGACACTTGGAGTACTACCCGTCGCGTGCTATTAATTCATACTACTTTCCGTTCATCAACCAGCAACATTACAAGTCACCCTTCATCATGGTCCACTTTCAGTCAGTTACTCGTAAGTTTAAACTTCTCTGTAACATTATTAATTCTATTTGCTGGTATAAATAATTAACATTCGTCATTTTGGCTTACAGCTGGAGTCTTGATCAACATTGAATGCAAAGCATACGCTGCTAACATTAAACCTGATCGACCGAGTCGAACAGGATCAGTTCATTTTGAAATGATGGTTGATTAAGTAGGACCTTGAGATGACATCTTCTTCACACCTCCCTCTAACGCATTCAGTACAGCTACCTTGAAAACCTTAATTAATTTTAATTTGTCGCAAAATCCGAGTATTACTTCTCGCACATCCCTGTAAGTTTCGTGCGTCCTACATTTGATTGAATCAGAAATCTTGTCTAAATTAAATCGTCGTGACAGTTCTAAGACACAATTGACACTGGAAAGTTCACCAAGATGATTATTTCAAAATTCTTCCCCGATGAAATCAACTCCTTTTTTTAATCCTTAAACTTTCTCACAACTGTATAAAAAAACTGTACACACTTCAACGCAACATTCATATAAACAGTTCATTCACTGCTTGTAGAGGTGCTTTATGATATTACGTAATAATTAGTTGTACGAACAGTATTCATGAATTGAGCAGAGTATTATTAGCGTAACTATATGTGTACACACACACCAGTCTACTATGTAGGTTAATTCCAAGAAAAGGAGGTGATGGTCAACTTATTAATGTCAAGAAGGTGAGGGTATAAAATGTCCGTTGTCTTCTTTGCCTTAGTATTAAGGACATACAAGTTAACTACATTTTAAGGTTGGTTGTAAGACACAGTAAACTTGTCCTCCATCCTAAAATCTACCAACTTTTACTTATCTGATGAGTGTAATCTTGTAATTCATTAAGAAAAAGAGATGTTCTCACTAACATTAAGAAGTTTTAATTTAGGATGTATGTGTATTTGTACAGTATGCTGGTGGTGATGAAAGTTGTGCATACAAACACACACACGAATACTATTTTAGAGCTCAAGACATCCTCTACAATCTACAATCTAGGAAAGGCAGTCAATCATACAGTACGAGAATCACGAGGAATTCAGGAAACGTGCAAATATGTAAATTCCGGGGAAAAGAGTAGTACAAGAAGAATTTAGCAGTATGCAGCAGCAGTATAAGAAAATATTAAGTGTAAGAGTAGTTGCGAAATTAAAACAGAAGAAGAAAGCAAAGCAGCAGCAGTTCATGTAAAAGTAGTAGTGTTCATTGATGACGAATATGCGATACACCTGTGGTATTAGAAACAAACAGTATAGTACTGAAAAAGAAAAAACTATCTTTTAGAACAAATTCTCTAGTCTTGAATATTTCTCATTGTGTGTATTATTTGTTCATTCTTCATCACGTCACATTTCGTCGGGTTTTTTAGACAATTAAAAGTGAAATACAATTGGCGTGGAATGTGGAAAGATTAGCAAACAACTATTTATTAGTATCACTGTGCAAGCATAAAATAAACTAATAAAATAAAGAGCTAAAACTAAAAATTCTTCAAACACTGAAGAAGATTTAAAGAAAAGAAAATTAATACTACTGTAAACTGCCGTAAGTTAAAGTTATACATTAAGAGTGAACACAAGTGTGTAAGATTAAATACCACCATGTCTTATGGAAAATCTAATCTATAAATGCAAGAAAGAGTGTAATAAGATTAAGATCCGAAGGAATTATTGTACACATTGGGAGAATAAAGGTTTTTAGAATCTAACTAAACCAACTTTTGAAATAATAGTAATTTTAATTGTTATTAATTCGATTTCATAAACGCCTTTATTAGATTAGAACTGGAAAACAAAGGAATGTTATGCCGACAGTGAAATGAGTGAGTGACGTCATTTGCATTAAGTTAGTTCTCTCTTGTCGTCCTTTCTTGTTCAGTCAGTTGCTCTTCAACCGTCGGTGCTTGAATATCTCTCAGTTTTAGAAGTTCTGTGGTTTCAGGATTCAGAGAATTCAGACTGATTAATAGAGTATTTAAGTTGTGTCAATAATCTTCTAATTTTACAAAAAGACACTGATCAAACCTGGTTCACCTTCCTGTATAGCTGTACGACCGTACAATGTAAGCACAATTCTCCAGGGTTCTCGCAGATTTGATCCGTTTTTTTCATGTAGATCTCGAACGTTTTCTTTCGTTGTTATAAAATGTGTGGTGTTTTTTCTTCTTTGTGTGTGTTGCATTGTGGCTTTGGCTTGCTGATCCTCCCCCCGTCTGAAATTAAAGAGAATCCAGATAAGAATGGACAAGCTGATGGAGAAATACGACGCTTCTGGGGCTGGAGCCAGTGGTGCTGAAGAAAGAAGTAATAATGCGAGCATCAAGGCCGCCACGGCAATTCTGGAAGAAACGGCGAGGATTTGCGAAAAACCGTTGTTCAGCTTTCAGAAACACTTTACGAAAGAGGCATGGGAAAGAATGACGAACAGCTCGCTCCAATCATTGAGGAATAAAATGGACACTACTCTGCAGCGATTTCAGGCTGAGGTAGAAAAGTACTCTGCAGAGAAACAGGAATCATTGATGTGGATTCTGGAGAAGGAGGTCGAAGAGGCCAAAGAAGATGTGAAGTTTGCGAAGGATCAAATCGCTTATCTCTGGGATAGCTTCGACTTTTATGCGAAAGATAGGGTCAGTGCATACGAGTTGGCAGTTTCAATTCCAATTTTAAAATTTAAAGATTCATTTTTTTAAAACTCTTTGATTGGATAGAGTAATAGTAGAAAAGAGATCGAACACTTCAGGAAATCTACGGAGAAAGAAGAAGCAGAGTTGAGTCTGATTCTTAAAGAAGTTGAGGTTAAACTTTTGATTTGCTTTCTTATGCTTGTGGTATTCTGCAGTAATACTTAAATTGGAATAATTTCATTTCGTAGGCTGCGAAATTGGAGAAGGAAAAGAAGCTCAGGGAACATTTGCAATCTCTGGTACAACCTATTCAAGAAGGGTTTCTGGAGCGGATCAACAAAATTGACGTGGAATTCAAAAAGAAGTTTGAAGAGTACGTGAATAAATTCGTATTTAAATCTGTTTTGCTAATTTTGATGTACTTCGTCATGATTTTAGGATGCGCAGCAAACCAGATGAGTGGGATTCACCAGCGACTTGGGAGGATGAGGTGCTGACCCCGTCAGGTAATACAGTAATACCACTACCGATAATGACCTTCTAGAACTACGTTTCTGACTTGTGTCATGTGAACACTTTTTCACGTTTTTGGATTTAAGTGTATTATTTATTGCTTTGATATTATTACAGGAAACAAGATAGTTGATTGGGCCTCAAATTCCCCGTCTAGTCAGTACCAAGAACAGAATGGAGTTATTGGAGTTAAAAATCACCGAAGTGGAAGCGTTTAGTCGTCCTTACAGATGCTGAAATTTTGCATTCTTGTCGACTGTTTATATTTTTAATGCTAGTGCTAGTACTTAATACAAACTTTAATTTGGGATTTTACTGAACTACGAACGAATTTATGTTTGATTAACTATTGTTAATTTATTTACTAAATGAGATATAAGTTACATTTCCAGTTTACCTCACACGTATAAAAATAATTCTACTGTAATTGATGTCAGATTTCTCGGTCATGTCATGATACAATTAAATGCATCTTTTGCATCTATCGTGCAGTCCTGAGAGATAATAGCTACGTGTTGCGTAATGTGTATTATTAATAGCTTTAAGACAAGGCGTTCAAAAACCTTATCCCCGAGGAACCTTAAATGATTACGGTATGTGGTAGATTAAAACATAAGCGGATAGATCATAGATCAGGTATACTCTCCAATAATTTGAGCGAATTCTATCATACTTATCAATCTAACAGGAAGTCTGCGAAACTATGCGAGTCGTTTAACTACATCTGACTTCATGTTGCAACTGAATATCTAGCCCAATTGTTTCCCTCAAATCTTCTACGTCCTGGAGATTATTTGATGTTATAAAACTTATAACGTATGGATGTCGCTGTAATTCTTCAACGTTAACGTGTCGGCTAGCAAAGGCACACCTGAAATGTACAGGAGGACATAGGACATACAATAAGCATGATATAAGTTAGGAGGCTGTAAAGGATTTTGGCTGTTAACGTGTTTTGTGTTACCTCGAAATGTAATTTCTAGCCGGGATAGGGAATTCATAGTTAATTATGTACGACGCTCCTTGCAAAGTAACTTCAGCCATGAAATCAGTTGCAATAATTAGTTTGCATAATTTTCCCCTCGAAAAATTACGCAACACAGGAACCCACTGGCTTCGGGGAAGATCTTCGTGCTAAACCATAAAAGGTTTCAAGGTATATCAGTTTCAGAACTAGCTTTGAGAAATGATTAACCATCATATAAATGTGAGGGTTTTAAATACCATAGTTTGAGGCCAGAGGTGCCTTTGTCTCAATTGTGTAGCAAGGAATTCAACTTTGTCCACAGAGTTACAGAAAATGATAGTCTTTTCATCCCCAATATCCAGAAGTGAAATTGTTTGAACCTTCAAGTCTTCAGTGTTCATAATCACCGAGATGTGATGCGGCTCATTTGTTGCGCTTCCATGTTCCGTTACACTATTGGAGTCCACTATTACAGGAATCCCTAATCTCCTGAAAACATACTCGGGAATGAATGTCATTACATCTTCATCCGTGTCGAAGACATTATTGGACTGCGCGATTGTTTCTGTTTCTTCAGTAGAGTTTCTTCTCAAGTGTAGAGCATCGTAACCGAAATCTTCAATTATAGCTACGTCATCGGAATCTGGGCTAAGACAGATGTCACTATCCTCGTCGCTGTCAGCCTCTATGTCGCTCTCATCACCACTGTTTTCAGACGAATTCGGTCTCAAATCACGCGGTGACTCTACTGAACTAATTGAACTTGAGTAGCCTCCCGCATCCGCTTCGTTTTCCTGAACACTGGTGCTACGATTTGCTGTAGAACTTGTATTCGACGGTATCTTCTTGGCTTCGTTTGGAGGAGGACAAGTATTCGCAGAATCCTCTACAATATGCGACACACTGACCACATTTCGCAAAATTCTATTGCAAAGTTTCTCCAAGGCTTCAGTCTTTTGCTTTGAGGACACCATTGTTTGAATGGAAGCGTTAAGATTGTAGACAAGCTGAGAAAAAATTATATTCCAAAAACACCAAATGATAGATGTAGCTATTTTTTTTATCACAGTAATTAACTACTGTTTGAATAGAATACCTGAACTACTGTCGAATGTAGTCCCTTCTGGACCATTTCGTCAAGATCGTCAAGTACAAGCGTAGTCACTCCATCATAAAGAAGACGATTAGAACTTAAAATTTTAAGTAAAGAAGACAGTGTTCCAATTATTACATGCGGATTTTCTGTAAATGCTAGTTGAGATTCCCAAGACCCCTCGGTAGGATTTACAGGTTCTGCTACTTGATACGAAATGCCAGTGTGTTCAGAGTACTTTCTGATAGTATGTAATACCTGCAGAAATTTTCAGATAAAATTGATTCAGTTTTCAAATTTTTACGAAAGCAACATTACGAAATTAGAGCTATTACTTTTTGCGATTTTGATGCAGAGGAAGTTATGTAAAACACTTGTGCTGAGCAAGTCCTGGGATCTATCTTCTGTAAAGTTGACAAAACTAAAGAGAGTGTTTTTCCAACTCCTTCACTACCCAAGCAGAATACATCCCTTCCAGTCAATACAGCTTCAATGATTTTACATTGAAATTCTAAAAGACTATTCACTCCTGTTGCTTGCATTTGTTTTATCACAGATTTTTTCAAAAGAGCTCCAGCAAAGATTTCAGCTTCAAATGGACTGATTTCTTGATCCTTTGTGGCTGAACCTGACGTGAAGTGAGTGATTGTTTTTAAAGACTTCTTAATAGGAGATGAATTACACGATGCTGATTTTTTCGGACTATTCTCAGCCGCAGACGAAGTGGGTATTGAGCTCATGCCACTGTTTATGATACTGGATTGTGCTAAACTTGTACGTCTTGGGGCTTTCAGTAACGACGCTGCATCACCGACGGTAGAAGAAGAGGGACTCCCTGTTACTGGCACCAATTCAGGTGACATCAAAGTCAGCGATTTTGCAGAAGATCTTCCATTACTAAAGGGACGAGGAAAAGGAATGGAAGGTTTTCTTGGACTCAATGATATGCTTGAGTCTTTTCTACTGGTACAAGGGGTAGTTTGGCTACTAAAAGAGCGCATTGGCGAGGTCGCGTTCATGCTCCGAGTTCCTGGTAACATTGAGGGCTCTTTCTTTACACCAAGCAGAACTCTGCTAGTTCTCTTAATCTCTTTCACAATTTGAATCTCGTCATCTAATTCTGCTGCAGGTTTTTTGCTCTGCACTTCACGTAGATTTCCTGATTGATGCATGGATTCAGACAATCCGTTGTTTTGGGGCAGTTCTTGAGTTCCAAACTGAAAAACTCTCATATCACTCTTTCCCGTTCCACGTTCTGTTAATTCAATGAGAGGTAACTGACTTTCAGACACTTCTTTCAGAGACACACGATGCGATCCTTGCAACCACACTTTTTCCATCCTCTAAAATATCAACACAAAGACACGCAAAAGTAGTTAGCACAAGTAAAATCCTTGCTGCATTTCTCAAAATTGATTAGTTTGGTACGTCGTTCTTACCAAACCTGAAACGGGTTCTTCTTTCGAAAATTCTTCAACACTCATAATGACCCCTTCCTGAATAAACAAAGAACAGTTTATAATCTGAATAAATCTCATCCTAGCCTGCGTACTTCCTACAGTCTGAATAATATAGATTATTTAGAATTATTGATTTCTTACAGGATAAACTTGACGAACGATGCGCTGGGCAGTAGACAACATGTCTAAACTGGACGGAAAACTTCTCTACAATCGCACAAAACACCGAGTTTAAGGGTAAGCCCACAAACTTTGCATAAGATAATACAAAATGCATATACCTCATCCCAGATGAGCTTTATAAATTTCACGATAGTGTCACTAAATTCACAACCAATTAATCTATTAAAATTTGTTCGTTATAGAGTTAGCTAGTTAAAACGCAAATCTTACCGGGACATGGATTTACCCATGAATGAGTTTAGCAGCTGAGCAGCAGCATTTGCTGAAACATCAGGGCAAATGTCTTCTATATTTTTTTTAAGCGTTACTTTTAATGTAAGGGTCTTCATTCTATTTTCCTCATCCTTAGATTCTATATTCAGTCTTTTAGATTCATCTTTCAGCCGCTTCCATTCTTCCACTTTTTCCGCCGAAAACCGTTGAATAATCGAATCAAGGCTACAATATATAATGTAAATTCTGATAAGGAATTCTAAATCAATAAATATCATTCATAAATAGGAAAACTCACTCTGAAACATCCGGCAGAAGAATTTTAACATCATTTTCAGTCTGGCTTTCTTCAACAGTCCTTAAAATATTGTCCAATGCACAATAGCGATTGATTTCGCCCTAAGAACAATTGCACAATTTGTTATATTTTGTACAGAGAAGCTTCTCAACAAACAAAATTAACGTTTACTAACCCCAATTTGAGCGGAGAATCTATTGAATGCCGCTTCATCTTGTATCAATTTAGTTCTAAGCCCCTCAATAGTCTTCATTAGGATGTTCATATTGGACTGGATAGATGAATTAGATTTTTCATAAACGGCTTTCCCTTGAGCCATCGTTTGCTCTAGAATGGTCACAACTTGCTGAACCACGTCGATTTTCTTTTGAAGCCGTGAGGATTGTCGCTCTTCAAAGCTTTGATTTTCTGTGACATCCATCATCGAAGTCGACACGGAAGACTCTGAGTCCGAGAAATCCATTTTTTATTTCCGATTTCCGTGCTTCAGCGACCTGAAAGTGGCACATCATTAGTTAGACCAGGGATTTATGGCTTTGTGACTGTTTGCGATCTTCTCTCAGCATACAAAAACACTTTCTGTCCGGCTGGGAGTTAAAATCAAAGCTCAGAACATTAAGACGAGAAGACAATTCCTCAGGAGCTGGCTACGTCAAGTTTACTAGCAATTGATAATCTACTTATCTACCAAGCGTGTTTGTACTTTAATGAAACGATGGTATCCAGCGTGTTAGCAGGTTAGTATTAGCTTTTAGCGTTTAAGAGGTGGCTTAAGTTCAACGTTAAGGTTTTTTCTAACCGTAACATAACCCTCGGATTTGTAAGACATCATGTGCACCCATGGTACACGTCAGTAACTAAGTCAT
>JAQGAD010001863.1:0-16504 GCA_034696625.1 Isotomurus palustris | reverse complement strand
CATGTTAAGCTTATTATACAATTTGGTTACATCACCAGAAGTAAAATGCTAGTTCGCTAATTCATTCACCAAGGGATTCTGAAGTGCGCTTTCAAAAATGAGGGAATACTTTCAAAATTTAACTGTTGTTCTTCTTGGGACCTTAATTGTTGGCTCAAACAAATTGAAAATCTTTTGATGTTTATATGCGACTCGTCAGATTGAAATATCAGCCACACTTCAAATGGAACAACCAGTTTCCTTTCTTTCATTATCATTAAGTACAATATTTATTATGTCACTTTCAACAGTTCCAACACAAACTAGAATTCAATATTCTTTAAATGTCAGTTCACCCTTTTAATCCTTTACAACACACAACAACATCTCAATCACACACTCATAATAACTTATTATTAAGCCTTTTGCCCCAACAGTAGTCCAGTTCTAATCGATTTGATATTTATTACATTACATCATTTGTTCATGGAACTATCAAGTTGGTACTAAACTCACTAATGAAATTGGGAACGTGAAGAACTAGCCAACAATATTGTACGTTTATCCTATTTATTACGTGATGCTATCATAACAAACTTAATCATTACAACTGAATTTACTTACAATTAGACGCAGTTTATTTGAAACAGAAACCCAACTCAGCATTGATTACTTAATTGTGTAACAACACAGAAATTATATTTACCGTAACAAGTAATAATGACCATTTGAACTTATTTAAAGAATTAAAACTTCTAGGCATAAATGAGATTCTTGAAAATGTAAAAATATAAAATTAATTGTTGTGCAGAGTTTAGTTTGTAACGCTCTAGCTAGGAATTACATTCCGCAGATAAAATTGGCACTGTCTAAATCCTCAATCTCTGCTTTTGAGACTTCAGCGACAATTTTGTTTTCGTATTTTCCACTTGAGACAAGTCTGAGAGTTGTAAATCCGCAAAACACAGTCGTATACTTGTTCACTGTAATTGTACAAAACAGGATTAATTAAGACAAGCCGCTGTAAATATATAAGTGAAGTAACACACATAAGAAATAGCAATAAGAACAACCAATATTGACTGTGGGCGACTCTAATCCTCTTAAAATTCTCCTACACTCCAATGAATTGCGTACTTACGTTAGTTTACTCAAGTTCAGCCTAAGACAACTAAAAAGGTCTTCTCCAAAGACCTTTCCTCACATTTCCTCTCTTAATTAATTAAAGAGATGTAATGAAGCTTTCAAACATCTGAACTGTAAGAACCTCAATGGAAACCACAAACGACATTTGTGTGTCTTCTTTACGTTCCACTGGATCTCCTTCGAGGGGATGCTACACATTTTCTTAAGTTTCTAATCTCTTCTCAAAAGCTGTCTTAGCTTTTGTCTGACTTCAGCTTCAGTTTAGTATATTTGATATAAGGTTACACGACCTATTCACTAGGTTTCCTATACACAACCCATATACCTAATTATAACGCTTCTTGTGCATTTACGTCAGCACTGTGCAGTTTTGCAAGGAGACACATCCTAGATGTTAATTCCTACAGTAATTAGGTGGGTGGATGGACATGAACCAATTTAAAGGTTCTTAAGTCTTATCTCAAGATTCCAGGGATGCTCTCCTAAGATTAAAACTATTATCCGTGAATTCTAAAGGAACTTTGTATCGAAGATCCTGAAAACAACATATATCCTTAATCAAGAGAGAAGGGTAATTAACACTGCCCTTTGTTCGCAGTTCTCAGAAAATACGTGGGAGCAAATAAGGCATAAGATCATAGAGGTTAATTGATTAAGGGAGAATGAGCTTACCTGGATGATATTGATAGCCACATTGTTCATCGATCAGTTGCATTTTGGACGTATCTAAACCAGAAGATCCTCCAATTTGGACGTAATCCTCCAGTCCCATCTTGCCACACTGGAATATTAAATAATACATCAGTCATAAAATTTAATTAGCCCCATACTCCCAGGTGTATCAGATATACGAAATAAAATAGTTAGCCTTCATTTCTTCTACTCATATTCAAATGACAATCCAACCTTCACCATAATCCAAAATGTCCTAAATTCTATTCTTTGTAAAAAGCCAATCTCAAAATCCCCTCAAGACTCAAGACCCACACAGTTCATGAAAATGAAATGCATACGGGTCAGAATTTTAGAATATTCACCACATTTTGCTTTCGCTTTCTCCTTGTTTGGTTTCTCTGTACTTCCTCAGGCATCCTATTTACCTATTGTACCTTTTGAATCCTTTCTCTCTTTTATTACAATTCTCCTATATAGAAACAGAACGAATCTCGTACACTGTTCACTTCTTATGATTTGGGACAAAGAGCAGTCTTGTAGCTTTACATTGTAGCACAAGGCTTATAGAATCTGCACGTGCTATACAATGGACGGACGAATTACTTATCCGACAGATGACAGAGACGCTTTTTGAACTTTGAATTTCAATTACCCAGATGTGTGTGTACAAGCATACTAATAAATAATACACCACAGAGTTTACAGATGAAATGGAGACATACATTGTGATAAACTCCAGTCGAGTGTATTCTTGTAGGAGCCTGTGGGAACTTCAGTTTAGAGCCAGAGATTCCAGTTCTCATGTAAAGAATGCGAATTTTTGCATCGAATAACGTAGCTAAACTGCAGTTCAAATCTTGACCGTGATTTTCCAGGGTGTATAATCCTTTTAAGTCTTGGACGAGTATATTGCAAGCTGTGCAAAAAATCATGAACAACACACAACTTAATTAAGTAGGCACATATTGCATATATTGTAAAAAGCAACTCATTGGTATCCTTCACTGCGAGTGACAACTTACGACGAGGATTGTGTACGTGATGAACTCGAACAGAAAATCCTTGTCCACGAGTTGGTATTCTGTATTGAATCAAAGCCGCATTCTGACTTGAAGTGAAAGTCCTTCTCATCTCCATGTGGTGAGATGAATGTTGTTTTCTTTTGGTTTCAACGCACAAGTCGTGGAATCTTTCTTGCGGTGGTTTCTCGTGATCATCGATGCTTGGAAATACTTCTCCGTTCATCTCCCATCCGTCAACAACCTGGATTACAAATTACAACACAAAATTAAATGTGGGGGAGGTTTACGAAGGGATTTCAAAATATGACGACTTTATCGATTGCAAGTAATGTGGCAAGAACAAAACTAGGCTAATTTAAAGCACAGTGTTAAGGAAGAAGGAAGGAATAAGGCTAGAAGGTAATTATATTTTGACACTGGAGGATTACAAACTTTTGTCATTCCCATTAAACTTCATTTTCTTCGCGTCTTTCATCAACTTTTCCAATCCACCCACATCAAAGTTCCTTTTGTGTGGGACACGAACAGGAACATCATCATTATCGACTTTCCAACCAATCACTATGCGGATTGTTAGAATAATTTTATTAATACATTTTCCCGTCGCAATTCTCCACTCCCTAAGGACTGTCTTATGGGAGTTCTCTAGAAGATTATTTCCTATCATTAGGAAGGAATTTCAGAAATTCAGATGCGGCCTAACACATGGAAAGCTGAGTTATTTCATGATGGTAAAATTAGACTAACGATTTCCCTATCATTTTGATTTTTACTAATGTAATAGGACTATGAGGAAGAGGAAGATTTGTCAGGGTAAAAAACAGAATTTCATGGAATGACATTAGAGGAATAATTCAGTTGACTTTCTGCTCGTGTATTGTCACATATTTTACATAGTTCTTTTAATGAGAGTGGGAGTGTGCGTGTGTGGGTGGATGGATTGATTGTACCAATTACAGTCGAACGAAGTTCGTTGTATTTAATGATTTTTGATCGTTTCATATGAATCGGAAGTAGTTTGCGCTGTAACGAGGATAGAAACATGACTTCATGACGTTTAATTAGCGTAAATGTTTTTAACGTTTCCAACGGACTACTTCCGTTAAATTGATTCAAGCATTTAGCATTTTGATTGTAGTATTGATTAAATTGTAGTTATTGTTACCCTCACTTTCCGTGCGTCTAAAAGCACATTCAGCCATATACTCTTTACAATTCTAACACTTTACTGGAATAAAATGCTGATTCTAAAAATTCTACAATGCACTTAATGTCACGTTCGTGTATTAAGAAATCAGTGTAGAAAGGTTCAAGGTATTTTCTCTCATTAAAACACGGTCGTACTGGACAACAGTAAAAAAATATTTACGTGGAAAAGCTTATGGATTTCAAGCTTCAATGTTTTTGTCTCTTTGCGTTCCTATTATTTGCCAAATTTTATCGATTATTGTATCAAATGATTTCAAAATATCTACTCACGAGGATTTTCAAATCTGCTCGTTAATCTCTATAAATGAGCTTAAGTACAAGTTTGTTTTTCAACGATGCTCAAAGTTTGTTCTCTATGACCTTTCAACTGGCAGTTATGTGCCAGTTAAATGCAAGTTTACTGAGCTTCTACATTATTTTTCTTGCTACTTGGCTTTACTAAACTTCATAAACTTGTTTTGTTAGTTTAAAAGCTGCATTATTATTATCAGTGCTGAACTATTGGCAAACTGTGTCCAATTACTTATACAAGAGTCAAGAGTCTGTATCGGTAGTAAAAACTGAATGGCCAAAATACATCCAGGTTGTTTTAAACAAGCACGCCTAACAACCGGTCACTCGTATTTGTAAAGAGTTGAAGTGAAAGCAAATCTCCCAGATAATTCTTTATCCTTTCCCATAATTAGGTTTCAGCAGCTTTGGAAATGGAAGCTGGATTTATTTACCACACTACCTGTGATGCTCTTACCAACTCCAAAACACCCACACCCACACAAATCCACATTGGATTAAATAAAAGTATATGTTGTATTTTACAGACTTTCTGAGTTTATACTCTTCTCTTCCGTTAATCCTACTAGAAAGCGTAATAAAACATAAAACGAAGCCTTGAGAGATGATACGATGGTCAATCTTCTCGTACTTCACTTAAAACAAAATTAGTTAGGCTTTGGCAATAAGAAAAAAACCTCAAAAGCTCATCTGACAAACAACGCTTTTTTCCTAGAAGCTCTTTCTAGAGCCTTTTAAGTGTGGGCCGTGTTCCATTGAAGTTAATTCACAGACTGTACGAAGAAAGAAAGGGCAGGAAAGGGAATTAATGCTTTTTCAATTATCCACCATCCCAAAATATCCCAACTTGTTTCGTAATAGAAGGAAGCCCGTACACATAACACTTTTGCACGAATGTACCTTGTAATATTTATTATCAGGTATCATTTCTTGTACAAGGACCAACTAAAGAAATATCTGTACATGAATTACGTATATACAAACAACAGAAAAACCCACTGAAAGTCGTTCTACTTAAACACGTCTGACGCAGTAAATGTTTTTAATTGGATTAAAACGGAGGACAACAATAATGAGGATTAATTCCTGGATTACACACTATATGTGTTAACTGCGAAAATAAGCGAATTAAAATATAAATTAAAAGCTCCACTTTTATATACTCACACTGATAAGTCCTTTATCCATGCACCGAACATCGAGATAGTCAAACGTGATGTGGATGGATTTATCGGGATCTGCAGTAAAATAGAGTCCACACACTTGTTCTCCTCCACGAGACTTAAAGTGGAAAACTCCTTCGTCCATAGTGATCTTGACACATTCTGGGAAAAAGTAAATAGAAAGGAGCACATACGGTGAATGTTGAATTGTTGAATCATCATTGGATGCAATGCAAATTACAAATTTCTACATAAATGCTGTTATTATACTCGGGTGAAGAAACTTTATAGAGGAAGAAATTCATTTCAACTTTTAATTGGTTTTTGTAATCAAAATAATTAACCACACGGCAAACTCAGCGTGGAAGCTGGAGCAGAGAACACGACAGATGCGCTTAGGATACTTCTACACGTTCACTCGAGTGAATACAATTGTTTTAACAGTTTTAAAAGCGAGCTTCTCCTTCGTATAAGCAAATAGTCGTGACAAGAGAGAAAGTATGTGAAAGTTTTGGGAGCGCACGGGAAGTAGTGCGAATGATAATGAAAACACGCTTTCGCTCTGTTGCACTACTTAATGTATTTGTCCTTTAAAAGATGTCTTTGTTTCATTGTTTCATTCTTTGAACTCTGATGCTTAAAACTGGATTTCGTTTTATGACTGAAAAACACGCTCAAAATGCTTAAAGCTCTGGTTCTAAATTCTAAATTCCTATGAAATAGATATACTCCTGTTTGCTTACCTGTGTCATCGACAACGTGAAATGTTGAGTGAATCGCAGGAATGATCACATCTGAAGGGGAAAGCTGATCTTGTTGTTGTGCTTGCAGTTGTAACAGTTCTTGAGGATCGATTCCATTTTCCTGGAAAAACACAAATAATTAGGATTAAATTATAATTCCCTTTTTCCTATTCACTCGGCTTATATCTGTCATTCATAACTGCTTTATTGTATTTTAAGTTTGTAAACAAGAAGAAAGCTGATTCATAATAATATCCATTCATTAAAAGAAGGATGCGCGTAACCAATTAGCCCTGAGCTTGTAAATCTTGTTGATTCAGTTTGGATTAGCCTTATTTCATGTTTATGTGTTATTATTACATTTCCTTTTGGGATTAGTTTCTCGTGGTCTATTCTTGTAGCATTTATTTTCAAGGGCAGGAAACACAGAATCTCTTCTTTATGACGTTCCATATTCACTTTCGTAAAGACATGAGGAAACTACTTTGTGAGTGAATTTTAATACCCAATAAACTTTCTCTGATGCGACTTTTGATCTTAAAGGAAACCTGTCATTTTATTGTTCATTTCTGCAAGGCTGTTTTATAATGAGATCGACTCTGTGTGAAGGGAATGGTGGGGCAATAAAGTGGTGAGAAAGTCATTTAAACTTTGTGTGCGTCCAGATGTTCGATATTTGATAGGAAGCTGCCAAAAGAAGATCAGAGGTTCACCCACACACTCACACATGACTAATACTGACATTACACGGGCGTCGGGCGTTGGGGTTTTATGAGAAGGAAAGATCAAATGGATTAAGTTCTACAACTTTCCAACGTAAAGGTTAAGGAAGACTTTTTCTTCATCCGGGAAAAAGTCTTGAAGGACGAATATTGATGAAAGAGAGTAATTTACCCGAAGCTCGGGAGAGACTGGGCCTCCCAGTTTAGAATATTGGGATTATAATGAACTGTTGAATTCAAAAATGAAGGAAAGCAATCAAGAGGTTGAGCTCAGAAGGCTAAGTAATCAAAAATCGATTTCCTCATCATAAAGTCACACACCTGTCATCCTAGTTTAGGAGAGTGTTCAAGTAACTTTCTCCTGAAGGTAGTTAATCCACATAATTAGGAAAGAAGTGGGTGAAAGTTTATTATTTTCCTTTGCTCCTAAGAGCCCTGCTAGCTGTGCGTAATCTTTCTCTTCTTAAGAGAAAGAAAGTCAGGTAAAAGTGAGAAAGATTGCAGGGAAACCTTAGGGACCAAGTTAACTTTTGTAATGAATTACAGCTCACTTGTGGATTCATGTGATTCCAATTGGACTTGGGATTTCTTTTCATTTCTCTTACAAAAAGTCCATTAACTTTGCAGGTGGGCGAGGGACTCCCGTGTAGAATGTAGAGGTTCGCTAAAGAATTAAAAGACTACACTCTACGATATGATTAGTTCTTTATCGTCTCTCAAAGTTACTTAACACTTAATTTACTACGTGTAATAAAAACAGAACATGGGGTTAGACAAACTAATTAATTGCTATGAAAGACTCGAGTGTCTACTGCTGGCAGGTTGTTTATCTCTTTCATTCGGACAGGTGAAACGAAAGGAGATGAATTAGTTGGTCAAGGTGACAACAGTGACAGACTGCTTGACGCATTCCTTCATGCGAAGGTATTTTAATATCCCTGCAGAAATAGGTTGATTGATAAGACACTCCGTTTCTTGACTCACTCGACCTTTTAATTAATAAATTAATCGGACAAAAATAAACACAAAATAAGTTCAAGTGGTCTGCTTCTCTTCATTTCTTTATTATATTGACGTAAATCAAAATACTCCTGAACGCTGAGAAATAATCAATTACGAATAAGGTTAAATAATCTACTTTTATTTTCGGCGGCCGGAATGACGGCCATACATATGGGTTAAGAAATTTCATTAAAAGAGGTTTACGTACTATGAGGTAACGAAAGTAAATCGGTCAATGACGTGAGCCAATCCGGTTAATACCAAATCGCTACTTTCACCACTAGACAAACAGATTTGTTGTTTGTCTTCCTTTTCTGTGGGATACTTGATTGCGTAAAGGAAAGTACAGGTTGGTTTCGGAGTGAAAGTAGAAGCTACAAAAGTGGATTAAATGCAACTTGCTTTTCTCTGTTATTTTATCTGTGGGTGGACAGGTTCAGGTTTTAATAGTTTCGAGGATTTTCGAGTTTTCGTGGTTGACATTGGTACTTGTTTCAGTTGAAAGAAAGATGCTCAAAGGGATTTCAACTGTCTAGAAATATTTCTCTCAACTCTTATATAAATAGTATTTGTAGAAAGATTGACAGAAGACACTTTTGTTTGTTTATGATTTATGAAGCACAGCATCAAATATTAAAGGGACTGTGGAAAGCCCCGTGAGTTACATTTTCTTTAAAGAAACTGTCAATTCTTGTAGGTGGACACTTTCAAACTTTCATTCTAATCATATTAAAACCGCATCCAACTTCGAAAGGGAAAAGGCATAAGGCAAGTGCCCACAGTTGTTTGGACTTGAAGATAAAAGGCAAAGAGACTGACGCAATTTCTAATTTTAAAACTGTCGGTTACCAACTGCAGAGACATTCCTCAGAGAAGGAATTGGTTCGTTTGATGCCAACTTAAAATGTGATCAAATTATCGTAATATTCGTAATGCATAATTAATTGAATGAATGATGTTTGAAGTCTCCGATCTTGAGACTGAGACTTCTAGGGTGCTTCTGTGATTTTATTAGAAACTTATTACATTTTATGGTTTTATGTCATGGGAAATGGAAATAACAGTGTGAGACTTACTGCAGTCTGCGTTGGTGTAAAATATTATGCAGAGCATTTTAATGTCATTTGGGAACTATTTCTCTTAGAAAAGAACAAAGGAGAGCTAAAGGGAATATAAATGCGAACTGTGAACACTCGGAAGTGTGGGAGAGTGGCAAACGAAGCGTTTAATTTATTTGGATACTGTTTTAAGGTTTTAACTGTGTTCAGATTGAAGGTCTGAGGAACAAGAATAATGGACTGAAAGTGGTCATCAATGTTCAGAACTGTCTGGGTGTAAATAATTTAGGGGAAACTTGAAAGTGCTCGCATTTCAAGTGGGTTGGAAATGAAAGTTTTAGATGCACAAAGATAACAACGAAATGGAGCTATTTAGCAGAGATGGCATTTGATATCGTTCTTAAGGCTTAATGTTTTCAAGCTTCTTGCATATCTCTACTACTTTTGCCTGTATTCCTGCATGCAAGTTAAATTACAGCTTAATTTAAAAGGTTCAATTTCACAAATTAGGTAGCTATTTTTGTTTATTTTACTTAAAACCTTGTCGCTTCGGGTGCAGCTTCTGACGAAATACGAACAATTCAATTACGATGAAACAGTTGTGGGAGGAACACAGAAGAGGAGAGACTAAAATACATTTTGCAGTTTACTCGTATTATTTCCAATATATGAAAAGATTGAACAAAATTCAGATACCATGAATAAAAAATTACTTTAAAGTTCAAACGAGTTGTGGGCGAGTTTTCATTCTTCAATCAACGAAGTAAAAGAAAAATATTTGCAAGTGCATAGGCAGGCGGTGGGAAGAATTCGAGTCTCATTATCAGATGCCGTAGAGACGTAGATAAAATTTAGTGGAATTGGTGAAATGAGTTTCTGAATGTTGATTCGTTAGTAGGAGATCAAAGGTTAAGAGGTAACTGTAATAGATCTCTAAATAAGAGTCGAGGCCTTTCGAGAAACCGGGGAGAAAGTAGAAAGTAGAAAGTAGAGAGTAATATGCGGAGGTAGTGGAAAGCCCTTTTGGACATTAGATTGAAGATAAAGACACGTTATAAGATTTATTATGACACTAAACTTGACGCATCCCTAGCTTAACATTCTGCTAACCGTCAGAAGCGGAAATAATTCTAAATCCACGTAGACTTGAGATATTTCAGGGAGAAATGAAATTGAAAGTGCGGGTGTCTTTTTCCCAGTGTTCTTTCACCCTCGCAGGTTTCCATAAACTTTGCTCAACCGCTTCCGGTACGCTCTTCTTAAGATTTTTCGTTGAGTTCGGAAATGAATCTGTTTGCATGGAATCTCTGAAGTGGGATTCGTTTCAAAGCTTTCAAAGCTTTCAAACCTTCCTTGCACACGCTTTACCATCATCCTTCAAGATTTCCTGGATTAGCCTGTTTTCATATTTAATTCGACAGCCAGCTACAGAGTAGTACAGAGCAGCCGTCGCTCTGTGACATTCCACAGGAAATATGGATTTATTACGGATGCATAAAACACTCGAAAGTATATGCGGTGGGCTTATAGGATAGCTACTTTTACGTGACCTTGCAATACATAACTTGTAGGTAACGAAAGGTATTGCATTAATTTATCAAGTAAATTCTTCTTAACAAACGGTTATAAAGATAAAAGAGACTTCTACGGGCAACGGGGTTCAAACTGATCACCTCGCGTTCCATGCAGATTTTGGATTTTATAAAGAATCTACACCACAAAATCATCAAATTCATTTCTCAATAACAAATTGTAGAGGGAAATAAAAAAACTCCATTGACGTCCGAGGAATAGACGAAATTCAGAAACTCCATATGAATTCAATAGATGCATATGAGATAGTTGAATAGTTATTCCCTTAAATAAATACAAACTGAGCTAAATTCCGATAAAATCAAAGCATTGGGAAATGAATGTGCGTTTTTATTTACTCCTGACTTGTAAATTCTCACTCAGACGGTTTCAAGATTCGTATTCACGTTGCTAAATCATACTTGTACAGATTCACGTACCTGGAATTCAATTGATATCATTTTTATAGAAATATACCAGACTAGCTTGACACCAAGATTTACAATTACCTCGTATAATGAATGACGTATGCACGGTTTCAATTGCTTTTATGGTTGAATAAAAGTTCTGAACCTTTCAACGGATAAAAGGAATCATTCTTTTTCTCTTTGCTGGTAAATCAGAAAGTTTTGTGTGGGAGTCTAACCGCTTGTTTGAAAATAACCGGAAAGTTTACTCTTAGCTAACGAGCTATGTAAGTTATTCGATGAATGGGCAGTTACATATGTGTGTCAGATAAAGTGACCACACTTTGTTAATGACATAAGGGAGCTATTGAGCTTGTGACTTAATACAGAATTCAAGGGAATAAGGAAGGCTGAATATCATCGCCCACATTCTGAATTGACTTGATGATGACACATCCACACACATGACTTTTACTGAGGCTATTTACCACACGCAACCAATCGCCAAACACGCAAACCAATTCGCAATTCGTATGAAAACTTTGGTTTATAAAAGTTGGAAACTCTCAGGGAATCAGCTACCAAAACCAATGATAGACTCCCTATAATTAGGCTCACATGATTGCTCAATAAACTTCTTCTTATACTTATCATTATCCTTCGTTATCGTCATCATCATCGTTTTAGAAATATGCGGTCTATAGTTTCCCGGAATTAATGTGCGTTAAGCCAGAATCGCATGGTTTTTTTCGCTGTTACGAAAACTTATTGAAGTTTGAATAGTTCTAACCGAATTAGGTTCCTACGTAAGCTGTACTTTTTCACAAAACTCGATGAATTCCAACCACAACTTCATATTCTATACATAATTTATTCCAATTCATATCTCGTGATCTGGTCATCCGCAGTTTTTCATGGATATTTTCTGAAAGTTTCTACCACAAATTTCTATTTGTAGCTGACGGGAATAAATTTGCCAAGTTTCACACGATCCCCGTAATTTTTGCATCTTTTTGGCTCAACAAGTTTGAATAAATATTTTTTGGAGATTTGTCCCTATTCACTACGAATTCTGAAATAAATCATGCCTATTATGTCTTGGGGATGACTTGGATGAAGACACAGTGAGTAATGTTTGCTTTCTATTCACTCAAAAAAGGAACTAAGAATCAAGACGCGAAATAACTCCTAATAAAAAGTTACAAAGAGAAAGTTATTCACTTAAAGAATTCTTTGAATGAAATGTTTCTTTCAGTAAAAACTTCTTTCGTCACTCTTCTCCAAGTCCAAACACCAAAACTCAAAACATCATTCTGGTGAAGAAATGCAGAGCAATAATAATATAATAATACGCGATTGTGTCACTTCTCCTTGAAGGACGACTCATGATATTCAAATGTTGTGTAGGTGTGTCGCAAGACAACGAAGAAAACAATTGTCGTTATTGAAAGTTGAAACTATTATACTTCCTATGAGCACTCATGACGTACTTTGAAAGCTCTTCTTTCTCTCCTCTGTGCAAAGCTATTTTATTGATACGCAACAATTCTCATGAATGATTTCGTAAAAGTGTTCAACAAGTGTCGGAATTCCCAGTTGATTCTTTACTGGACACACAAAGTTGTAGACAAAATAACAAGACTCCACACAACTTTAGTCCTTTCCTTCCCCAGAGATTATTTATCCTAAAGACAGCCACACGGCTACGAGAAAGAAGACTCTTTTAGCATTCGAGAGAAACTAGTAAAAAAAGTAGAGTAAAAAGACAAGCTCTTTTCCCTTAACCATCGTCATTACATTTGGACTTTATCCTGTGGGACACTCAGGTGTCTCATTCAGAGAGAAAGACGCGTGAAAGAAGAATACGTTCCACCCACTCTACTTGTTCTTCTTCTTCTCTGCTGACAAATTGAAAGCAAAACTTCCAGACTTCATGAGGATGATTCAATTGAGAGCTAGCTGAATAATGTGTCTTCTCGTGCGAGTGAAAGTAACTGCTGTCACTGGTGCTGCTGGTCAACTTCACGTGATGTGAATTCGATATTCTTAGATTCTTAGCTTTCTTTTTTTAACAAGAATACAAGCGTAGGCATGTGACCACAGCCTACAAACTGGAAAATACCCGTTTCATCGACAATAGCCACCAACCGACCAATCCACGTAAAAAATTCATTCTTTTTTATGAAAATGACAGAATACAAATTGCCAGAGTGAATAAAAATGAATACTGGGGGTAATATTGACAGCTGATGTATTCAACTTACTGGAATATCATTGGATATTCTACTACATTATTTTTCATGGTCTTTTATATTAAAATCTAAGCTTGGGAAGACGCAGAAACTGAGCTAGAGACGAAAGGGAAAGAAATCTCAACTTACCTCTATGCTAAACGAAGGACTGGGTAGAGAAGCTGCAACTGCACAATTGGATCCGAGTAGAGTACAACTTGAGACGGTTAGGATGAGTAGGTATCGCCAGGAAATACTTTTCGCCATGAATTTAAGGCCCTCTGAAGATCTCCGTTTTCCCATCGACATTCTTATTTCCACTTAATTTACTTTTCCCTTGATTACTTCCAAGAATCAATCTGAAGAAAGTATGTACGTACTTTTCTTATTCCCTCAAAGATCAATAAGTTCCGACTGATGACAGACTGCAGGAGATTGCAACTTCTTTTTATATCTTTTATCTTTTCAAGCTGTCAGTGGAATTCCCCCAAACTCATTAATTCATCTGTGAATTAATATACTCATCAGCCAAAGAGAAACGTTTTCATAAATACGATATACACAAAGTTATCTTGAGAAAAGTGTCTCAACCTTTCAAGAAGTGAAGTGACTGTGAATAAATTCAATCTCAAGATTAATGTCTTGTCTTGCGCTTTCTTTTTTCTGATGCTTGTGAATCTCACATTGACATGTGTCTTCTACTTGTTATCCTTCCAACTTGTCGAATGATTTGAGGAAAAATGTTCACAAGTATTTTCTTCAATTATGGAAATCCTTTCTGTGTGAGACTTTAGATTTAAGACAGTTGAAGACTGAAGAGGGTAAGCGATTCCCCTATTGAATTTCAGACAGATTCGAGATACGAGTATGACGATTGAGATGAAAGGAAGGATTTCTTTACGAATATTTTTGAATGTATAAACGAATCTTCAAAAAGTATTCTTTTCCTTCTTCAACTTGCTTTTGCTTCCTCGTCTTCTTCTGCCCACAAGAATGCTGAGACTGAGTTGAGAGCAGCAAAGTGAAGACTGATTTATACCTAAGGGAAAAGAGTTGGAGCTACCAACTACCAGTGATGATACTATGATGCCAAACTCCAACAGGCAAAACAGGCAACGGTTGTCGGTTATTCCCGGGTGCGTCCCCCGACACGTAGTTTCACTGCATACAATTTCCTTCTCGCTTTTTTAATACTCTCCTTACTAGATCAGCAATTTGTTTTCCTGAAAAAACCAAATCCATACAGGTTAATAAATTGGCTTGGCTATGTGTGTGGATAATAATCATAATGAGACCAGGAAGGAATGAAGGAAGAAGGAAGCAGGAGGTCAGTAGATACAAAATAGTAAAATAGAGAAGGAAATGAAAGTGGTGGACGGAAGGGAAAGCACAATTGAAGTTTCTAGGTGAGTAGCGATAATGCAGAAGGAGTAAATTGTTGTCCATCAATTTGGAGTTGCAAAGGAAAGCTGGCACAATTCATACGTAGTAGTTGTCCCACTCCATTACAATTCCCATCAATACAAAGAGGAAGCACAAAGGGAAGGAGTATATTTTGAATGCAAATATATACATATATATATATGGAGTTATGGAGTGATGACGAGAGAGAGAGAGACCTAGATAAGCTGAATAAGTAATCGAACCCTTGGGTCAAATGCTGTCTAAATTATGAAAGGCAGAATGTAGTATGTGTAGTGTACTAGTAGTAGTTTAGTAGGGAAGGAGAGAAAGTAGAGTAGTTTTGTACAAAGTACAAGATTCATTTGCCTTCTGGCTTCTATACACGAAATATCAACAGAATGAAGTGAAATGTTTCGTTACACAAAATACAAAAGCCAAACTAGGAATAATAAGGAAGGTTTAAATGCAGCGTTTATATACTTCCTTCCACTTCCACATGACATTGTTTTAAAATCCAAAATGAGTACGTTTATTTTAGGAGAGAGTATGAAATAACAATGTGATGTTGGATGGATGGCGGATGCATATAAGAATGAATCCTCGTATTAGAATAAATGCTGGGAGAGGAGGAAAAGTCATCGTCATATTATTACGTGAATAGCCTTTCACTTTGAGTTTTGTCTCCAAGAGCTTTCTCTCTTCTGCGAGGAGATCTCAGAATAAATAAGTGGAAGTGACATACACACACGAGAGAAAGTGAAGAAGCTGATTCAAGAAGGAAACACACTGGATAGAATACACTTGCATAATTTGGATAGGATTTGCAGCATATTGAATTGTATGACTTTCTTTTGTCCTCAAGTAATAATTTGGGGCTGCTGCGTATGATAAGCGTTTCAATCTGCAGAAGAAAGATGAGCAGAGCTTGGCTGAATCTTCAGATTAAGATGCAAGTCCACAAGAGTTTAAAAGACCCAAGGGTCCAGTCAGTACACAGCGAAGAAAGTTCGCGTCTTAAGATTTTATATAATTACTGTAAGACAACGAGTCCATTGGGGTTTAAATAAAGCGTGCATACATCTATTAGTAGAAAGATATGGCATGTAGAATGCTGACATATATATACGAATAGGAAAGATTACCATTATATATTATATTTCCCTATTTGACATTTCTTCTGTGGAAAAACTAAATCGTTGTTTTGATTCTGAAGTACCCATTCTGAACAGAAACATGTCAGATTGCCATCAATATTGACATTTAAACCTGATTACATTCATTTTCAAATGTAAATCTCGGAAAAAACAAGATATATAGTAAGTTAGTTAGATACGACATTTTGTGTACATAATGTTTTATTCATGATAGCTTATGAATTTTGATTTCTAACTTATCTCTTTTAACTTTCAACACATCACACGACAGTTGTTAGAAGAACGTGAACATTGACACGAATTTAGGATCTAATTCCTTGTCCGATTTCATTGCAAGATGACAAGACAGATAGACAAGCCAATCGATTAGGAGGACAGAAAGACAGAATACGCTTTAGAAGAGGAATATATTTGGTTTAATCTATTCACTAGTTGAATATGACACATTGACATGATGAATAAATGACAGGCAAAATAAGTATCACACAGTATGGGTTGCTGTGCTAAAGCTCTGTCTGTGAAACCTACCTGATTGCTTCTTCATAGTTTCCTAACTTTCCTTATTTCATATGAACTAGCAGGCTTTCCGAAGATTATAAATTTCATGCAATATCCAACCTCTGAAGAATTGTTTATTGAGTAATGCGTTGAATAAGCTCCTGTGAGACAACATGTTCTAACACACGTAGAACAAGTCGGGATAATCCAAATCTCGTTATTTCAACA
>JAQGAD010001862.1:0-16512 GCA_034696625.1 Isotomurus palustris | reverse complement strand
TTAAGTTACTTCCTTTCCTTTCCAAATCGAACATTGAAACGCGAATAAATCACAATTCACGAGTTTCTCTTTCGGACATAAAAGTTAAATGACGGTTGTGGTTGAAGTACTTGAATATTGTTACATATTAATTGATCATAAATTACGAAAGAGTAAAAGCGAGAAATGTGACACAGCACAGGGCAGTGGTTAGATAAGTCACAAGGTGTTGACAGGAATTAATGGGGAACTCAATTAAATTTTTATGACATAAAATGCTATGCAATTACTCGTTGTAGGTGGAATGCAAGTCTTGAGTTTGACATGCTTGAGGAATTCATATATCGCTCACTGTAATGGGCGTCTCATCTGAAAGTGAATTCTAAAATGATGATAAATTAAGAAAATCTCTGATGATGAAGTAGGTGGAGGTGGTTATGATGATATTTTATATTTTTCCCCAACTAAATTCCTGCTTCCTTCCTAATCATCCACTGTAAACTGTGAAATTTTAGGCAGCTTTCAGTTTTCTTCCAACAAAAGGATCAGTTGTTATTCTAGTGTGGCACAACTTACAGTTGAAATCTTTCCTTCACAATTTAAACAGTTTCGTTTACGAGGACGTATCAAAAATTAATCTATCTGAGGCTTATAAAATACATCAACCCATTATTTCCTATCTACAATCATCCCTTGTTTTTGTACTTTTTGCAGGTGAATTGAATCAAAGTTATTATTCAAATATTTTGCAATGTCCTCTGTCTGCATTTATGTATGAGGCAATACACAACGCTTACAACCTTGCAATTCTATCCGCGCGATATCGGAAGATAATCTATACCTGCGTAGAAATACTTAGAAGCTTAGCGTTGTGAAACTGTCGGACATAAAGCAACTCTACGAGGTCTTTGTGCTCTGTTACTTTTTGGCTAAGATGTGACTCACTCTTTGATTATGTTATTATCAATAAAATCACGTAAGGATCGATGATGTTTGTTGTAATAATTTTTCCCTTTCCATTTCTAATCTACTGAAGTCTGTATACCGAAACATTCTCGTCGTGTTTTATCTCCTCTTACCTCTTCTGTATTGTACATTGCCGTCATCCATCCAAACCACCAATGCCCACTAACTACCAATGCTACTTGAAAGTTTTTTATATCTTTTACTGTAAATGTTTCAATTTCATATTGCAAGTGTATACAGGGTTAATTTCCAACTTGAAAGCTTCCAATCTGGGTTAACTTTAACTTTCAACCATTGTGGCTTGAAAATTCAAACTTTCCACGAACCATAGCCATTCAAACCTCGACAATTAGTTCTTTTACTAATGTCAATAGTCTAATCAATCATTTGTAATTTTGATGTCAAGTTAGCAGCGTAATGTTGTATAGCCATTGTGCGTGAACAAACCATTCATATTATAAACTTTTTCCATGTACGCAGTGTTATTCGGTTCATTAACTCAAATCCTTATCATTATTAAGTCCCTCATATCCTCTCTTTATAGAAGGAAACATCTTAATTTACACACGTAGAAGGAAGTCAGTACTTTCACATATTAGAATGTGCAAAATGCACAAGAATGCAAAATGAATTAATTTGATACAAAATAGCATGAAGCAGTTAAAAATCGGTCTGCCAATACATGTTTTCTCTCATCTACTTCTCCTCAAAAGTGTGTGCGTTTTATAACCATTCCCTATCCTCACTTAATTTCTCAGACAAAAATAATTACGTGACGGACTTTTGCTACTGTTTTACTCGAGTGAGTGGGCAATCAGTGTAGAAGTGTAGATAGACTCTAGTCAAAGTAGAGTGTGCTAGCCGTGAGAATTGGAATATCTTCTAAATTCCCATTAACAATAAATAATTGTTGTGAAGAGTGACTCAGGTGAATAATGAATATCATCGTCGTCATTGTGTTAGTCTTCTGATAATGAAATGAAAAACACGCTTATCTCTCCCTAATCTCCACCAAACTTTGATAAAAGTGAGTCTCTTCTCATAAAGTTTAGTGTTGCGGGGCGAAGCGAAGAAGACACAAACCCCACGTGGGAATTTTTTACTCTTTCCTGTCATTAAAAGACTCACTCCTGTTGATCATAATATATTTTTGAGTTTCTGTGCAAGCTTATCAACCGGAAAACACTTAAAAAGGTGCTTGTGTGTGAGCTGATGCAAACAATAAAACGATACCCTGTCATACTTAATGTTCTGCTCCATTTCGGAGGTTCCTATTAATCTTCAAGCGTAGAGACTGCAGAGCAAGTCTTTTTACTAACTCGTCTTCTGTTGTTTTCTTGTTGTGCAGGTCGGATGTTGTCGGTTGGGACTCTGTCGAAGACGAGGACACACACAGGATTACTGTAATAATACAAACAACACAAGAAGACTTGCCTTACCCTTCGTCGGTGTGACCTTCATTCTTCATTGAACAAAAATTACAAAAATTAAGGACAAAAGAAGAGAAAGTGCGTGTTATAGTAAAGTAAAGTGAGCAGTTAAATTAATTAACTAACGAGAGGCGGAGGAGGGATGGGATTCGTGTGAGAGTGTTTCAGAGGAAAGTGACTACGAAAAGACTTAAGTTGATTGTTGATAAGTCGTGTTGAGGATGAGTGTGAGTGTGGAGGTGAAGCGGGGGGGATTGGGGGTGGGGGTGGGGGTAGCCGCCCCCCTCACCCTCAGCGTCAATCAACAGGAGACCCTGGAGGAACAGTTCTGGGCTGAAGTCGGTGTAAACAAGGAACAGCGTCTGGAGGATGACGAACACAAGGGCAATGTAACTGACGAAGGTGAGTGGACTTATCGTTTGATAAGTTGACTATTAATAAAAGATAAGCTTCATTATGCAGCAAGTCGATAAGCAGTTTCGGATTTCACAACGAAAAGTGTGAATCAGCTTATTCCCAGAGAATGAGAATGTGACGTAGAGGAAGAATAGCTTGGATGATAGTTAGGCTGGAGTTCAGAATTGACGCCGATTGTTTGCACACAGAGTTGTTGCGAGTAATAATCGTAATTCAAATAGAGATAACCTTAATATGATGCTGGAGGGGGTTAATTTGTTTTGATGAGTGTTTCCGCCTTCTCTGACCTGAATTAGATGAATGAATAAGGGAACGTGATCGATGAATGAGTTATTCAGACGTGAGTTTGTAGTTTTGTGGTTTGAGCGATGGAGACAGTCGTGTCATTTAAGTTTGATAAAATTGCTGTTTTGAATAAATTGCATTTACTAATTTTTGGGCTTCAATCGAATTCTTTAGGGGAAATCGAAGCAGACTGGTTATCGGAAGTTGGGCTTGGAGAATTTTCTCAACAGTGGAGACAAGGGAAGTCTCTTCCGGAAAATGACATTGGGCCAGCAGTCCAGAAGCTCAGCTTGAAACCTCACCAGGTATTTATTACGGACATGATATTAAATATTTGATATTTAACTGGGGGAATAGGGTTATGTAACAGAATTATGTATTATTGTCACGAAAATAAACTATGCTATGACTATGACTATGAAATGCGCTTTTTAGGCTGATGCTGTAAGAAAACGGGTTCGAACTTTAAATGCGACGCTG
Source organism: Isotomurus palustris (assembly GCA_034696625.1). NCBI lineage: Eukaryota > Metazoa > Arthropoda > Collembola > Entomobryomorpha > Isotomidae > Isotomurus > Isotomurus palustris. Next base: position 12,955 of record JAQGAD010001862.1, on the reverse strand, counting down.
AAGCGGAAAAAACATCACAGAAGGACACCTGATGTACGAAGCTTTTTTCAAAATGAGGTTTCAGACCATCATAAGGTATTTCAACTTAATATATTTTCATAATTTCATTGGATTGGACTTTTTTTTATTGTAATGTGTTTCCAGGATTCATCAAGAAGCGCTACCCCAGACTCCTTAGATTCCAACGAATTTCTTCAAAGTGAATCGCCACCTCGCAGGGGATCATCTCCAACGTCGCATCACCAGCACCATGCCAGGTTGGGAATTGTTGAGCTTGCTTGTGGAATGTATGTTTTGTAGTAGCTAAGGGAGTTTGTGCTTTAGTGATCTTCGTAAATATTATATTTTTTGTGTTTTGCTTGGTTGTTGGTGTTCCAACTCCCAGGCATCCTGACGAGCTTTTACAACGTAATTATGTGTCAATGATAATCGTGTTAATCCATTTTTCTAAAGTGATGTTTGTTTGTTGTTGCTTCAGTGGATCTTCTGCTGACGAGTTGGATGACGTGCCTGCATTGCCAAACCAAGTGCCAAACTTTGTTTCCATTTTTGGAAATGACCATACTACTCACATCAACACGTTGGATCCCCAACCAGCCTCCACTTCTCCTCCAAGTAGAAACAAAGACATTTTCAAAAGCAGATTTCCTGTCAGAGGGAATTCCAGCGTCACTACTGAAGGCGAAATAGCCACAGATAGTATATCGGGTATGCATCACAAATTGACACTAGTTTGTAGATAGTTCGTTTTTCAACAAATGAAAAATGTTCTGGTTTTGCAGGTATTGAAATTCTAGGTTATCATAATGTTGGAACAATATACATGAAAGGATACATTCCTTCGAAGAAGTCATCCTTCCAAGGAATCATAGTACCTCCCTCAAGTCCACTTCCTAACCCTTCCCATAATTTGGTCAATACTTCGAATGGAAATGAAGTAAATTCAAAGACGTTTGGGACATTTATTGCAACGAAAAATGGATTTACTGCCGAGCTTAATAGAATTAATGGAGGATCAGTCGGAGGGCTGGAAAATAAGTGTGTAGAAGATTCTCTTGTGGTAAGTGAATAAAATTCTGAATTGTCAATTGACGTAGTAAAATACTAATGAAAGGTGAAGAATGAATACAAATTGATACTTTGGCTTTCAGACTGATGAATCTTACGTTGATCCATCTGGATTGACACGCCTCAGTGATTTGAGCGAAGAAGACTGCAAAAGTATCCGCCCTTTATTGATAATGGAATTAACTGCTCAGTGTGACCATTACAGCATTCAAGTTAGGAGACGCAAAACTCAAAAAGGCCAGAAGAAAGCTTCTATCGAGGATGGAAGCCTGGGAATTTTTGGAGTGCCACTTGAAACTCTCCTAATGAAAGATAAGCAAGTAACAGGAGACAACAACTTAGAAGTTCCCATTGCGTTTGATAAGGTAAAAACTTTATTTCATAACGTAACTTTGCGTTTTGGTTGGTTGCATTTTTTTAATCAACTTTTTTAAATTTTAGATGGTCTCCCATCTTCAAAAACGCTCGCTTGGAGAGCAAGGCATCCTGAGAATGGCAGGACAAAAAGCGAAGATTAATGAATTACGTGCCACTTTCGAGTCTAGTCTGTACTCAGAGCCGGAGCAAGTATGTGAAGGGAACTTTATGAACATAAGATCAGAGTGACAGTTCTTGAATTATAAAACTGTTTCATTCGTGTTACAGGTGGATGCGGCAATGAATCAATGCTCGTCTCACGATGTAGCTAATTTGCTCAAACAATTTCTGCGAGAGTTACCTACTCCACTTCTTGGTGTTGAATACATAGACGCTTTCTTTGAGATCACAGGTAATTTTTTAGTGACATATAATTCAAATTTTAAGAATGTAAGAATTTTCTTAATTTTTGCAACTTATCTTCAACGTTTTAACTTTTCTGCAGATAAACTAAAAGAAAGAAGCTTGGAGACATGTCTACGTCTTCTTATGCTGTTACTACCTCAAAGTCATCAAGCCGTACTTCGACATTTAATGCAGTTCTTAAGAGATCTTGTCAAGAACTGCGAGAGAAACAAAATGGGACTGAAAAATGTCGCACTTATAGTGGCTCCAAATTTAGTTCCAACATCTGCATTGGGCTCTCAAAATAAGGAGGTTAAGATCCTTCATTTCCTTTCCTTCTTGTTTAACTTGTTAGTATAAAACGTAATTGTAGAGTTTTTCTGATGTATGCCTTCATTGTAAAAATGCAGTTGAGTCGTGCAGCTACATGGGTGAGAATGACGCAAACCCTGATCAAGTATGGATCGGGCCTATTCTACATTCCAAGTGATCTGCTCTCCCAATTGAGGCAAATCAATGACCGTGCCAAAGCTAAAAGAGCCAAACAAAGGAATAACGGCAATAATGGGAACAACAGCAAATCTATATCGTCAACGAATGGGAACATGTCTGCCACTACTTCTAACTGCAGGGCTGGACCGTGTAACTATCTTAAAGTATCAGCTCCTCAGCTTGGGTTTCCTGATGTTATGCTTCCTATAAATGCGGGTACTACTGCTGGTGAAGTAGTCCTATCGTAAGTTCTATTATTTGTTTAAAATACGGTTATGTTATGTTGCAAAAAGTTGGAGCTGAAAGTATCGTTGGTCATCCCCACTGTGTGTTTTATTTAGCTTACTGGAAGAAGCAGACCGGAAGGCGGAATCGTTAGAGAAAGACGGGGGACATTATGGGGGCAATGGTAACATGAATCAAGGAAATGCAAATGGAGCTGTCCGTAGGAGACCCCTTCCCAGATCACAGGATCTCAACAAAAATGGTCCAAATCTCAGTTGTCTCCTAACTCAGATGAATCCTGATATCGCGTTAAAAACTCACTCTTTGTACGAAATCGGAGGAAACATTGGTAAGTTTGGCTTTGATTTTCTATTTATAATAAGCTATGATGTGAAAATAAGGTCATGATTCATGACGGACTATTTAGCATCAAGTACAAGGGAGCAGAACAAAAAAAGCTTGTCCATGTCAAAATCAGAGTTGAGAGTTTTTGCTGCTGGAGACAGCAATAATAGTCACACGCTGTGAAGTCTTCAGCTTTTGTTTCCGGATTTCCTTTAGCGAATTTGTTACTTATTTCATTGTAGCTATTATTATCCCGACCTAGGATAACGAAAACGAGTCAAAATATTTATCGAGAATTTCACGGGTGCGCAATTTACTTTTATTGCCCTTTTCACTTCAAGCTCGCAAATATTTACGAAGACGAAAGCACCCACGATTCCACACTATTGTGCGTAGGGGTGTACATAAAAATCTCTTCATGCTCTCGTAGCTTCTAAGATCCTTTTACCGCATCCGAATTTTAGAGAAATCGTTCCATGTAGTAATGCATGTAGTACAGCGTGTTTCGTACGTGGGATTTAATGCTTTGAGCAAACTACTTTTATACTATTTATACTCACTGATAAGGCAAATAACCGATATTACGGTTCTGGGAGTTAATTTATTTTCTCCAGACAGCTCACCCACGGTTTCATCGTTTTATGTTAATTTATTAAAATGTCGTCCTTATAAAATGTATTTTCTTTCTTTTGCAGGATACCGCAGAGTAGATCCTTCAGCATTGCTCCCAGCTATATGTCGGGATAATCCTGGTGCTTCATGGGTATTGCGTTGTAACCATCGACATTCAGCTAATCTGTGAATCAATCGAAGAACGAAAATATTGTTTGGCCTCCAGCCTCTCAAAACAACGGTCGTGATACATCGTATGATGGGAATTCCTAGACAAATCACCAACTGTTTTGGTCCATTTGGTGTGACGCTAGTGGGATGCTATTTTTGCAACTTGTTTACTTGCAACATATGATCTGAAATTACTCGATTGCTTAATCAGTATAAATACGTATTATTATTATTAACCGTAACAGAACAACAGACTAGTGTATTCTTGAGGATTAAACGATTGCTTCTAAACATTGTGATATATGATCATATTATTATTATGTAGTTCGTAGTTCGCAATAGATTGATAGGTTTTATGTGCTGATGGGTTAATAATAATTACCCCCGGTAGAAACCTGCGTACTTATAATCGTAAGCAACGGCTAAATAATATTGTTGCAGATTTTGTAATAATTTTCAAAATGATTAAAACCGTTGAATTCGACTATTTATAGAACAACTAGAAACGTGGGCTTCAGGTGTTCGTTTATTTAATTGTAATAAGTGTTTTGTCTCAAAAATTGATTCAGCTTTGAGTAAAACTTCTCACATTGTGCGTCCTGCTAAGCACAGAGCACAACAAGAGCTAATTAACATTATTACGCTGATATGCTACTGCATCCCAAGTGTCAATACTAAATTAGAACAGAAAGTGCCGAAGTTTGCACTAGTCACACTTCACAAACAAATACAAGTCGTCACATTCGCTGAAAGTAACCAAAAATTTCGCTTGTCCTAATTAATGTCCTTAAGCTAGTCTTGACCATCAGTGGAAAACAGTATAAAAGAGTGTCGGTTTACAGTTTGGGAATCATTATTCCACAGCAAGAGTCGTGGTAGGCATTTGAAAATATAATTGTGTTCATCATGGGAGTCCTCAAAGCCATCCTCACCGTCAGTTTAGTAGTTCTCGGTTTAAATTCGGTTTCAGAAGCCGGAATTTTCAATGCAGTCGTACCGAATTTAAGTTCAGGATGGTTCGCCAAACCTGGTCCAACCGAATCCTTAATTTTTGGGTTAATGGTCCTTAAGGTAAGCAGCTATATCATTATATCCCACAGTATCATTTCGCATTACCGCACACCATTTGTTGGGAAAGACATTCCAGATTGAAATATAATACTTATGTACACTTTGGTTTGGAGGACAGTTTAATGGGAGCACCAGAAGAGGTTGAATTCAGGACAAAGCATTAATGCATTTGTACATAAATTCTAGGCTCAGAACTGCAACTTAGCATCCCATGTCCCATAGTTATCTGAGCTCTTAGTAAATCCGAGAAAGCTCCTCTGATGTTTCTTGATTCCCTAAAATACATGAAGTAGCGTGACACTGGCAGTGGCTTTAACAAGCAATAAAGGAATCCTACTTTTCGGGAACAAATGGGTCAACCCCAGATAAGCCTACTTCGGTTGCCCCGCAAGACCTCAGACACTCCGATGGAGTAGCAGTATTTGTGTAGTGTATTTGTGTGTCCTTAAACTCACACAGGCTCAGAATAAATCGTCGTGGGGAAAGTAACAGGCCACAAGAAAAATCGAGTTATTAAAGATGCAATGCTTGCAAAAAAGTATATATCCCTTCTGTCTCTCCGAACGAAGGTTTACAGCAGAAAGGATATAGAAGAACATCTTACATTCAGTTATGTGTTTGTGTGCTTTTCAAACACAATAAAAATGTGTGTTGAGATTGTAGGGTATATTTTTTGCATAGTGGAAGTCACTCATAATAGCTTCTTTCTGCCTCATAAAGGAAGGAAGTAGAATGGGAAATGAAATTGTTTGTGCACATAACTTTTACTTTTTTCCTCAATCCTCCCCAGGTTATGGCCCTCCGTCTTGCTGGAGTGTTCCCATACAATCTCAACGACTTCTGGAAAGAAGATGGACTCTTTTCTGACGCCTTGTTTAAGCGTAGTGGACGTGTCCAGCGAGATTTGTTCTTTACCAAGTTCAACAAGTTCTCCAAGGCTCCCCTCCTCAAGGAAATCGATGCTGTTGAGCGTATTTTGTTGGTGGGTGAAGCAAAACCTCCGTTGTTTACTCCAAAAGAGAGCAAGTTTAATCACCACGAATTATTTTTAACCACGATCCCTTGTCTGTTGTTTTGCAGGGATTAAGACGAATTGACTCTCATGACTGCTTCATCAGGCATGTTTGCCAAGTCAAGCAGAATAGCATGGGGGCTCGAGGGGGGTCTGAGTACGAACGGGCTGTGATGAAGATCTTCAGGTAGTAAAGACACAAAACAAAATAAGATTATACGGGGATGGTGAGACCGGAGGAAAAGCAATTTAATGTCCTACTGAAATTGCGTTAATTAGCATGCGACCTGCGAAAAAAGCAGCAGCAAGCGGTGATGTCTCCGTGTGGGACATTTATCACGACGCCCTCAGTCCCGAAGTTATCGACTGTAATCAGAAGTACAAGATGTGCCCGTTAACGAAGAAAGACATGAAAGTCGAGTCTCTCCTCTCCGGATTCTTCTAAATGGAACAACTTCCTCTCCCATAGAAATGCCCTACTTGCACTACAACCACTGCTGCTACAACTTCTAGTGTTCTACGATAATATATTTACTACCAGCCACTTGAAAAAGTAGAGATGCATTTTTATGTCCCACCACCACCACCACCCGCTTTCTCTCTCGTCTATATTTATCCCACTACTTATTTATTGAAAATATCTCACCCACTCTGTTCACTCATATTTACTCAACATTTTTCTCAGCTTTGTTCTCCAATAAAAGAATTCAAAACTAAAAAGATACACGTTATTGTAGTTGATTGGTTTTGTATTGAATTTATCTATCGCTCCGAATCTCCAAATCCCATGAATGATGTTTATTCAAGAGCAAATGTCCAAGTTGTGGGATGAGATTCTTTTGTACACACAAGTTTGTGTCTCTCTCTCGTGTGTGTTCCACATGAATTTCGGATGAAAGAACATTATGAATCATGATGACCTGTCGTGATTTGTATGGTGTGTGTGTGTGTGGGCACGGGCATTCTCCTTCTTTTCTCGGATGCGACCCTAATCCTTATTTAAACGGGATGAGAGCCTTCTCATGCTAATCCCCAACTTATGGTTGTCCGTCCATCCGTAGTAGTCCGTGGGTGTGCATCTTTTAGTTATGCAAGGGTGTGAATGGTAATTGTGTACAGACTTGACCATTTCCCCATACAAAATATATTTTTAGTACATATGCGGTTAGTTCGTGGTCAAGCCTTCGGATTATCCCATTAGGGACCCATAAATTGGGTGGATGATGGTGATGAATGACTTTTATGCACTTGATTCCTTTCACTGACCAATGTACTGTGATGTAAATTGCCTATTGCTTAACATACAATTACTTTGTAATCGAAATGGGGCCGGGTAGAGTGAAAATAGTGAATACGCAATCATCGAAGGAGGAGAAAGAAGATACCCAATAATTCTCTCGGGGAAGGCCAAGGATGACATTTTGACCTTAGGGATGTGCCAAGATCGCTTAATATTTACACTTGAGTAACTTTCCATACAATAGGGTCTTGATTATTTATGCAGATGTTGGTGATACAAGAACCCTGGCACACCATAATGCCCAACGTGTCATCGCTGTGATTCAAAGTGTACTTTACGAAGTGAAAATCACATTGCAGTCCATTCAATTGAGTGCATCATTTCATTGGCAAACCACTTGGGTTGTGAATGGCAAGTGTGCATTAAGATAATAAAATGTATGACGGATGAACAAGATGGAAATGGATCCACACTTTCTCCGAAACGCCAAATAGTGGACACGTGTAAGAACGAATGTGGTGCACAGACCAATTTCAATTCCAAAGCTCTCTCAGATCTCTCCGAAAGTTTTATTATTAAGTGGTTCCTGATTTTTTATCGATTTTTGCTTGCTCAGGTCGGAGTGTATAATATGTCAGAGTGATTGATAAATGTTGGTGAGGAAGTAGTTGCGCAAGGATTTTCATATTTCAACTTGTTTTCAGTCAGAAAGACTGAAAGGCTTTTGAGAAATCTGAGAACATGGAGAATGGATAGATCCATTCAAAACAAATTATACTGCAACAAAACTAAAAACAAGTTGAACTTTCTCCATTTCTGAAGTCTTACGTAGAGCCATAGACTAAATGCGTACTACGTCCTTTAACTGATGACTGACTCATAAATCTCATTCATTATTTTTCGATGATCCGTTTCAAAGGAGAAATGCAGAAACGTGCTTGTTGTGTGGGTGGACTATTATATATTCTCCAGAACTAAACACGAGGCACACCACACGTATTTCTTGTTTACATACACATGTGTAGTCTGCATGCATTTATTACACTGCAGTGCACTGCTTTGATTGCGAATGAGTTTTCTGTGGAACGAGAGTTCTATCGTTCTATGTAACTTCATAAATGTTGATTACGGATACGAAACGTGGAAGCTTTAGACAGCTCACAGTATAATAATGTTTTATCAAAACAAGTGAACTTGAAGGTGAAGCTTTCTGTCAAATTGGCAAGTGCTCCTTAAGATTTCCAAAGAAAGAGAAATGAATTTTACGTAAGGGAATTTGAACACACAAACATCACGTGTTAGAAGCTGTAAGTTTAAAATGGTTTAAACCTCTTTCACTTATGTGTGCTGTTTCACTTGTCCTAAAAGGACCCTAAGACCTTGGCCTAGACCGAAAACTAATGCATTTAAATGAATTCATTCCATGCGAAGTATTTCATCCAAGTGCCACTTGAGAGCAAGTTCCTCTTCCTTGAATACCTTTTGTTCAAATCGCACGACGCATATGAAAGTAAAATTTCAACATCACGTCCCGCATACAAACTGTTCCTCGTTTAAATCATGGGATCTGGCTACTTTTATATCTAAAAAGGAACACGAAGGACGAAGGGATTTCGGTGAACTACGAAGATAAAGAAAATAAGTTCCTCTTTATTGGCTATGTCTCGTTGTTGCGATTGAAGAACTAAACTTCGTTCATTTGCCCTTCTTTAGATAATTCTTACTTATTATTGAGTCTAGAAAAATGTTGTTCCAGGCTCCTATTAAAAATTGGGAAGCAAAATCATTTTGTCCTACTCGATAACCATAATGAATTGAATTGTGGAAAACATATTATTGTGGAAATAAATGAATTGCACTTTTTATATCTACACGTAATAAGTATGCATCCAGCAGTCCAGAAAATAAACTCTGTAATTTTATATTCCTTAGATAAGGTGAGAGTCGTCTCAGATTTCAAATTCTCATGGGGAAGATTGTAACACGTCATTCTTACTCAAGCAGCATTGAAACCCTTGACCTAATAAATCAAAGTAGTCTTTCTTTGCATAAACACTCACAATCAGTTGTGAATTGATGACGCCTGCAAACATCTACTGTCTTGGAATATCATATATTCTCCTTACTTACGACTGGAATGTGGATGGGTAAATTTGTTTCGCAGCTTTGCTTTCCCGTCACATCTGAAGTGACTCTTCCAGACCTTCGTAACAATTCCTGTTTATCCATTTACACTCCACAATTCATGAGTCTTCCACACCTACACGTTGCTTGACACCAGTAGAAGTAGACTGCATGTGTGTCCTTCCCCTCATTTCGGAAGGAGTTTATTTTGACCTAATTTGGTTCGCAATGGCTTAAGTAACCTGCCAGTAATTGTGTGACTTCCTCGAAATATAAAGCCAAGAGGAAGCGTCATTATGAATCTCCATAACACACGGAGTTTGGCACCACCAGGCTCATCTCGTCTTGTGTTATGGAAGGACATGTATAATAATAATCCTTTGATTTACCGATTTTTAGTCTACAAGTCATCTCCAGAACCACACAGACAATGGATGGCTGACCTACTTCTTAATTACATGGTTGATAACAACAGGTGGTGGGAATACTGGGAATACTTCGTCCACAAGCTGGTACCTTATTGAATACTTGTGTGCCCTGAATAACACACACTGACTGTTTACATAAGAAATGTGAGAGTATGAGGCTACGATTTTGACACTGGGGAGAGATAATTAAAGGTATGTTGCATTTGCCTTCTCAGGTGCTTTTATTTGCAAAAGCGGCCCAAATTCTTCGTGCTGTTCATATCGCATCCATGTGTCTCTGTGACACACTTTGATTTGGAGTTTTGGAGTGTGCAGAACGATATGAATTATGCTTAGACAACAGTATACAATCACATCATACTGAACTGCAGATTTGCAAACGAATGAAAGTTTGCTCAAGTAAAACCGAGAAGTGTGTATGTTTTCTTGGAATAGATTCAGTTGATTCAGCGAAAAACAACAACATTCTGATTCGAATCCTGGATTGGATTTGATCTGACCTACCTCCACACAAGATGAATTGCTGATGCTGATAGAAACGTGTTGATTAATGTTCACCCGTTCACCGATGAATTAAACATTCTCTAGGTCAACTGCATTAATGAATTAAACAGACCTATGTCTTTGAATCCAGATTCCACATTTCTAACTCAAGCAATCGAAATGTATGATGATAAATAACATAAAAAGGTAGAAACGACAAGCTCGTCAATTTAGGTTTCGTCAAAACTTTGTGTGAATATCTACCTTTATAAATAAATATTAATGGATTCATTATGACTTCAATAAATGAACAGATTCACTTCGTAACAGTAGCGATATCAAACAAATGCTAAGTGATGATAAAAGGATCACGTGCACGTTGATGGGATTTTTGGCAGGTCACACTTTGGTTTCCAGTAGGAAAAACAATCAGAACATGAGGTGCTTTCTGAGTGTTTTAATTAATTTCTTGTGTAAATTATAAAGCAAATTCATGTACCTACATAACGCTGAATTGAAGAATGTATCACAAAAATTACAATCTAGTGACAAACTACGACGAAACTGGGACGACAGATCTTACTTCTGTCATAATTTCTCCTTGATAACACGCCCCACACACTTTGATCGGAAATTGACCGTCGTTCCCACACACCGTCCTTAATAATCCAAGAGTGCTTAGCAAATAAATGGATCAGGAACCACTCAGCATTGGGGAATTACTGTTTTTTCTTCTTTTTTATTAATACCAGCAACAACTCACCATAACATTTCTAATTCTAACGAGGGAAACGATTCATACAAATGTGTATCCTCCTACTGGATTTCATTCATTGTATGTTGTAGAGCTTACTCACTGTGTAAAAGTGCAGAGGCAAGGAATACAGAAAGAAGGGGACAAGTGATCATGTTTGTTCGGTGTCAGAAATGAATCCCCTTGATTTTATTGCTTTGAAATAAATCTTCAGTGGCTAAGTGCCATTCATTCTCCCTTACAAAAGGGGGACATGGAGTTGCTCTTCGATTGAATGAAATTAGACAAAAACTAATATGTCCCTGAGGTTTTGTGATTCCATTTAGTGCGTGTGATAATTTCTAACTCAATATTGCTTTGCTACGCATATTCAATCAGCAATAATTGTTTTAAAATCTTTGGGGTACTTTCAGACATTAAGATCGCTTTAATTAACGTCGAATGTCACATTACCTATAACATAATACCTTTATTTGCCAGCGTCTCACAACTTCCATCGACGTATCAAGTTATCAGGTTTACAATTTTCAGAGTATAACAATTTCGATTTCACTATAATATCTTGAAATTGTTATTTGAGATTTGCAATTGCCATAATACAATAATTCTTATCTATTTCTAACTTCTAATCCAAACATAAATACATTGCAAGGAGCCTTATTTCCTCATACAACAGAACTGAACCTGACAAGGCTCAACTTATCTACAAACTTCTATTTATTTCTTGCCAAAGCTTGGGATTTGGTTGTATCGGGCGTGTAATTAGAACTGGAGAGATAAAAATAAGTCTGCTAATAATGCACCTTTCTAGGCAGCACTATTATCTCGACAATTCCATTTATTGATGGATGCGATACGACGGAGAAAGAATGGAAGGGCAAATGCATGGGAAACGGTGGCTGAGGAAGGTTCCCACGCGACTGACACGCGTTCAGAGGATCCCATAAAGACAACATACACTCTGACTCTGATGCATTAACATGAAGGCAGGCAGGCAGAAGGGGGAATCATTCGTGTGGAGTAAAAAGTGACGACGATGAAGATCTCCCTTCTTTCTCTCAGCCTTTTCCTTCATGGGAAATTTCTCGCCACAGCCGCACACATTAGTCTGTCTCACTTTTTGTGCTCCACTTTTTGTCCTCCATTCAAAATATAATTTAGCTTCGTATGCAACGCTTTTCATCGCTCCTCCAATCTTCCTTTTTCGTCCACTGACGCGAAACTCTAATTACACACACACACAGTATTGTTTTAATCTTTTAAATACCTCCAACAGTTGCGTGTGAAATTAGTCTACAAAATATGCATTCAAAAAGAACCACCAAAGTACATCTTATTCCGATCAAAATACTTGTATTTTGTTTATTGCTGTATTTTCTTGTAGATTAAGTCCGCTTATAATCTATTACACATCTACAATTACATATTCATTGAGATCTTAACTATTATAGCTCTACAAATATTAACTCATGAATGAAATAACTATGTATCATCGTGTATTATTAGCTTTCTTCATTCACAAATAATATTATACATGATATCACTTTATATTCTGTAATAAACCTTGTATGATCTCGTATGTGTAGAATATTTTATAGATCTCGTATTAATATATATATATATATTACAAGGCTAACAATAAAATATCATGATAGTTGATAGTATTTTAATTACTATTATATACCGGATTCTACATAGAAGTCAAGTCACATATACGTGGGCATTGAAAGAGTCATCATAATCAAAACTAGTCAACTCGATTACATAGCTTCTTTTTTCTCCATACTGCATTTCACAAATGACTAGAGGAATTTCAACAAAACTCTACAAGTTTATGTAAAACAAAGCAATTTTACTTACTTTTATTATTGCATCACAATATAATAGGTATGTAATAATTAATAAAATGTTGTGCAGCATTGATCATAAAAGATAACATTACTATGAGTGAACCAGAGAGTAAAAATCACTATTTAAAAAGTTAATCTGGAACAAAGAACACTGACAGGTGTGTGTGTTGATATTTTGATATGTATCTTTTATTCTCATTGTGTACAAAGCGTCATAATATAATAATAATAACAACAGGAAAACACACGAGCTTTCTCTTTCCCAATAAGCTTTCCTATCCAATAGAAATTCACTCCAAAATATTTTTCCTGCAATTC